>JAXGGA010019447.1:0-20074 GCA_038373865.1 Uloborus plumipes
GGCAGTACGGAGCAGAGGCGGAGGCGGATATTTGGAACAGGGTCAGCTAGAGCCACAATGAAATACAGCGGGCATGTTATACCAAAGGGTAAAATGTCAGAGTAACAAACAGCCACTCAGAAAATATTCAAGCTTCAAGCACAGTTATTCAATCAAATTCCGTTTCCCATTCAATAGCTTCACTTGCAACTATTAACCTTAGTGGAATTAAGACTTTATTGGCTCTGACTGCAACATGTGGTGTCGAGGAATTTTTATCTTCCAATAGTTCTTTGTAAGAATGAAACCTTCACAGGCATAACAACCTCAGAAGCTAACAAAGCACTGACCTATAAGTTAAATGATTTGAAAATTTGAAAGACTTTTTCAAATTATTTTTTTGACTGTTTAAGGAACAAACCTTTTAAAGTATAAATAATGAAGTTTACTGCAAAGTGGAGAAGAAATTAAACAGTAAAATAATACCAACTGAAAACCAAATTTTTAATTTAAAGAGTTTGTTTTATAATTTAATTACAAAGTAACTTTACATCTTCTGACAGACTTTCTATTGTATTATGAAAAAAGTCCTCAGCACCTCTGCTTTTTTGTGCTATACTTGAGGGATTTGTGCTACTTAAAGGGTAACCTATTTAAAAATCGGAGTGAAAAGCTATCACTTCTATGAAAAGTAACAAGGAGAGGGGAGCAAGAAGTTTTTAACTTCTGATATAGACCATAGAGAAGTTAACATTCCACAGTCTTCTACCAAATTTGAAAGACTTTGTAAGAATGTTGAAAAGGTATATTTTACGCATTACAATTGAAGGGGCAAGTGGATAAAGGTGATATGTAACATTTGAATTTCGCCGATTTACACAAATTCAAATTAGTGTGTGTTCAATTGTGTAAACTCACAAACACAATTGAAGGGGCAAGTGAATAAAGGTGATATGTGACAATTTTTTAATTTCTAGAAAAAGCTTTCAAAAAATAAATTATTACCTTATCACCTTCATCCATGGTAAAAAGTATGTTTTTCCAAAATTGTCACATATCACGTTTATCCACTAGCCCCTTCAATTCTTATGAAGGGTCTGTTAAGGTTTTCAGATGCTATCTCACTACAGTGGTATCATCCTGCTTACAGTGATACTTTTTTTTTTTTTTTTGCAGCATTTAAAGAGCTATGAGCATGAGTCTGGCAAAATCCAATTCAGTTTGGCACAACTAAAGAAGGACACTCACCGGAAAGATCCAGCAGAGGAAGGAAAAAATGGATCTTAAAGAAGATCTTGGAGAAGAGTTCCATCACCAATTCACAGACTCGAATGAACAGCATCCTCTTGTGACAGCTCTTTGCGTAACACAGCTCTAGAAAGGGAAGAAAAAAACATTATAGGGTAAACTGACCAATGACTGAACTATTTCACTTTCAAAAATTCATAGCATCACTAAAAACTGTGACAATTGCCTAATGGAAGTAAAAATATTTTACATAATATATGTAATTAGGTTTAAAGATGTGAGAGAACTTTTAGGATTCTGCATCAGCTTTTTTGGGAGGTTGAAATGAAAAAAAAAAAAAAAAAAAGAGCCCAGATCAAATGAACACCCCAACCTGAGGACAACTGCTGAAAATGCTTGGGCTGGTTGTGACATTCCACTTTGGAATGTTTGGTCCCATGGTTGCACTTTGTTTTCCGCGTTCTGGTCCTCAAGGGACTAGTACTATGCAACAATTGAATGGCAGAGCTCAAAGCTTCCAAGTGACACAAAGACATTAATCGAAAGGTGATAAGGAAACAATTCCACTCAAACAAAATTTTCCTAAAATTTAAGCAATCAAGCGTGCATACATAAAATGGCATAACATTCAATAAATGTATAAGCAAAGAAAGAAAATTTTAAAGGAAATAATCAACACACCTCCGATAAGTTCGTTGATAATGCCTTTCCTCCTTTCCAGGCTTGGTGTGTGCCTCAAAATGACTAACAGGCTGTAGACAGCGGCCGTCCTGCAAGGAACAGGACGCTGCGAAAATAATCATTGTTTTGAATTTATATTCTATCTTTCTCTAAATTTGAAAGCATCTTTTTCATTGTAAACCATGCTTTGGACAGTGAGACACACAGAATGGGGATAAAAAAATGGCATATAAATTCTGAGCATGGTTAAGTAAACAATATAAAAGTGCTATAAGAAAAGTGATAATTGAAGCACATCAAGGAATATTAAAAGGCAATGCTGCTTACATGCATTCTTATAACAGTACTACTGTAATTATTGTACAGTAAGGTCAGTTGAATAAGTGATTCTGTAGATCTTTGTTTTTGGAAAAAAACATTTTGTTTTGATTCACAGAGATCATTTCAAGTGATTGTTATACAAAGATCGGTATTTTTTGAAGGTACAATAACTATTATCGTTGTTTTTGTGTCCATGGAAATTTTTTAGATCATATCAAAAGTTCGGACGATTGCAGCCGCTACCTCTGAAGCCTCTTGGCAGATTGTTTTTGTTTGGTGCAGTAACTATTAAGAATATCTTTTTGCTAACAATATGTGGAATGGAGGCAAAACACTTGATCTCAGAGCTCATATTTTTCAGCGAATTATTCGTGGAGGGATATAATCGGTGGAATAAGATGACAAAAAATGAAGTTCAGTTTGATTTAGCATGTAATTTCAGCAAACTAAATTAATAAATTTTAAGCTATAAGCAAAATTATTCTAAAATATAAATATTTTTCATGAAATCGTGATTATAATGTAATTACTTTAAGACAAAGATTAAAAACAAATGACCAAATGGTTTAGCCTACTGCAAATGGACTGCTTTTTCCTTGCCAGAAAGGTTGATCATTTTATGCAGCCTGAATCACATGTAGAAGGAAAATTCAGGCTATGTAAAATAAACAATGGTTAAATAAAGTACAGCAATACATAAATGCTGCAGTAAGTAGTTATTTCTGCTTACAATGCAATATAGTCTTTTTTAAAAATAGTAGTTCCTTTTCTGCTCTGATAAGTCGATTTTTGTGCTGTTAATGTTAACTTTATGTTGGTCTCAAGTTTTCTAGTACACAAAACAGCAAAGTGTAACTCACCGCAGTATGCATCTTAATGAAAAGCAGTGGCACAAATTTGGTAAAGACAACCTCTGAGGACAGGGACGAGGGCAGGCAAGAGAGACGTGACAGGAAATCTGCATGAAGGCGCCAGCTGGTCGTCACAGAGGTCCTCTCTTCGCAAGCCAAAAGTGCTTCCACCAGCTCCTTCTCACGAGCATCCTTGGAGAAAAAAACATAGAAACTAATTATAGGCACTAATATGCTTGCAATAACAGTTCCAGTTATTACCCATTCACCTATCTTAAATTTTAAAAAAAGGGTAAATTTACGTTCAAAATAAGATTTCAATAAATCCAGTTGATTGTTTTTGCTGTATAATGTTTTAAAAGATAAACAGTTTGATGTATAAAGCAACAGATGAAAACTCACCAAAATTTGCTGCAACTGATCATTAAAAACTTGAAAAGGATTTTGTTTACTTTTGCAGTACAACATATCTCCCCAATCAACCACAAGGTAAATTTCTATACATTTTCATACTGGTAGAACTTTTTTTACACACAGTTAGAAAAATATTTAAACAAAAAGAAAGGGGAAAAAAAACAATATTTCAAAATGAGAAGTTTTTAATAAAGTAAAAGTTAAACATACGTCACACAGGGGCCGATTCTCAGAGTCACAACAAACAGCTTTTAGAATTTCCATGAGCCTTGGAACCAGTCCTTTCAATACCTGAAACAAATGACTTAGTAGTCAGTGCGACAAAAACATAATCCAACATTTTAAAAGCAGGGGGAGGAGGAGAAATTTCAACCACTGTGATTAAGTACAGTATGTACAAAGCACTTATGGAGAAGGATAGAAACATATATTTATTCATTGTTGTGCACAGAAAAAAGAAGTACAATTTGTAAAAATACAAATAGATGCACATTTAGGAAAGCGTATAAACATTAATAATTAGAATGTTACCTCAATAGAATCATCTCGTAGTAAGAGGACCAGCTCTGAATGTAGAAGTGAGGAAGAAGGACCAAGCAATCTGCAGATCTGAATTGGAGAGATAAACATATTTATTATGTCACTGATTTACATTTTGCATTAGATCTGAAGGTGCTACAAAACCCACAGTAAAAAAATGAAAGCAATGGATTGTAAAACTTGTTTGGGGAGCAGTCTTCGAATATTTTTCTTCAGGTGCGCTTAAAAGATTAGCAACTAGTTCTTTTAGAAAAAGACCTTGGCAACTATTTCTTGTAGAATAGGAATCTTTAAGAAGACATGTTACAATGCATTTTTCTATAAACAACCGAATAATTTCTTTGGTGTCTAAAACTTTGTTCTGGCAGCAAAGATTTTGTAATTTTTATCATATATAATAAATATTTAGTTTTGCCTGTGCCAAGTAAATACTAATGCACTTAATGTAGGTATTACAATAATTTAACAATTATTTAAATGCATCTTAAGTGAAGCATACTACCATTAATTTTTTAATCACTTTTACAGTACTTATTTTTGTGAGCCATAATTTTTGCCAAAAATGAAGATATCTGAATTTGGAATTTTATACGAAGATAACAGGAAGTTGATTAGATATGCAGCATTGTAAAAATAAGTGCTTTTACAGGACCTTATGTATATTAAAATGCTAAGCACAATGAAGTGATGACAAACAACTTTCCACTCACCTCATAAAAGCTGCATGCCATGGTGCGTCTGACATTAGGAAAGGGATCTGCGCACAGTTCTCTGAAGCACGGATACAGCTCCTTCTCAAAGCACTCGGCTCCCACGAACAGGACCATTGCCTGAGGAGAGAAGATTTCTGAAAGTCTTACAAATGAGAATTATACAAAAATAACTACTTGCAGTTGATAAGCCCCATTTTATGGCCATTGTAAAAAAATACTATATCACTCATAAGTCTCTTATTCATAAAATATTGCTAGTCTTTATGCATGCCTTGAGTCCTTTGTGGGATATGGGGACTGGGACTGGATATTAAATAAGTGTTCAATTTCAACCAACAGCTGATAATGACTTTTGAAACTTAAAAGTGACAGATGAACTCACCGGGAAATTGTAAGCGCAAGCAGACCTGCACTCCCGATAACGATCCTTGTGATCAACTTCAGGCAATAGATCAGGCATCTGAGGAAAAACAAAATTGGAAAATTAAAAACATGCATAGACTGTACACATGAAAAGGATACACAGGAAACATTTTTCACATATGGAAGTAATTAGAAACTTTTCGCTGTTGATCAAAACAGTATGATTAACTAAGAGTCAGTCAAGAAGAAATTGACTCCAAAATGACCGATATTTTTCACATTTGTATTCATGCAAAAACGTAACCTGTTTGCCAGTTTTACTTTATGTGGACTGATTCAAAGCTTTGTAGAGAGTGAAAATTTCTTCAAAATATTTTTGTAGATTAGACAATGTATTAAATAATTCTCATAACATTACATGTTTTATAACTCACTTTAATTGCAATTAGTATACAAATTTAAAATATATTCAAGCAACCATATGATATTAAGTGCTGCCCTAATGTGCTTTCAACTTTTGAAAACTATTTTTAAAATTTTAATGGTTACGTAATAAATATGCAAATTACTTGCTGCCATGCTGCCCTATGTGTTTAATGTGCTGTGCTAATTGGAATGCAGAATAAATTAAGACAGAGCTAAATTTAATTTGCAATAAATGTGTATCACAGTGAATTGATACTACAAAGCTAGTAATGAGAGATTTGAATCCTGCACTTAAGATCACTTCCATTTATTGTTACATTCCACTGCCCCGCTTGCTGTATGTTTGTAATAATTCCCCTATATTTTTTATACTTTACACTACTTGGTAATGAAAACTTTTTTTTTTTTACAAATGAATCCAAAATTCAAGAGATATTTTTATGCAACTTTTTATGAGAAAAATGCATAAGTGTATAAATATGATCAAGCCAAAATAAGAATGTTGGCATAGGCCTTTATTTTTAAATTTGTCTTGAAGCAATTCGATATAAAGATAATAAAAAATATAAATTAAGAACTTACCTTTTGTATATTTAAACTGTTAAAATGTATTTCCCAAAAATTCTAACCAGCAGGCGAACCCCCATATGTGTATAGTGTGTAAAAACCCAACTGTTTCACGTGTGTTTACCCGGGAGGTGATGTGACGCAATCGGCAAATATGTTGAGTAACTTTTTGGCTGGATGCATTGCATCAACAAATATTAAAAAGGTTTAAGTAGTTTAACGGTTAAGAAGATAACCAAGTTGAGTTGTCAGTGTTAAACATGGTATGCAAAATTTGATGCGCATCACGTCAGCTGTCAGTTTGCGGTAACTGAATAAATACTGTGCAAATCAATCAATCCCTCTTTTATGATTTGATTCCGTAGCTGCAGCGAAACGGTGGTTTGTTTTGGCACTGTAAGCGTGCCATGTGGGCTGTGTGCCCACATGGCTTATTGGCCATGGTCGGAATGGAAAAGAATCTTTTCATTCCGACTATGGCCAATAAGCCCGGAAATGTTCTCTTCGCCCGGAAATGTTCTATAGAGCGGGCCGTGAAAGCCTTAAGCGGTTTTTTTTTGACCATTATTGATTTTAAGTTAGAACTTTTACAGCATAAAGGATATCATATAATCTAATCTTTTTTTTTTTTTTTTTTTTTGCAATTGTAATTTTATTCATGGGTCCAATTTTTAAAATTATTTTTTTACGGTTTATTTTAGAACTAAAAAGATGCATGTGAAAGGATGTTATCTGTTGCACTTTTTTAACTGTAGACAACAGAAGTCAACTTTGAGAAACGTAAAAATTTTAAAGAATTTTGAGAATTGTGTTTCTTAAAACAGACTCACTGGAGCAAAATCTGTAGTCCTTTCTCGATCGGAAAGCCCCAATTTTGCAGATCCTCGGAAGAACCCCAAGAACCAATCCTTCTGCTCCTGGCTGAAGTTGGCTACAAAATTAGAAAGTGAATTTGGGGAAATATTCCGAGAAATAGATAAATTATTGAATAATGATGCACTGTAAACAACTATTAGCAAAATTTAATTTTTAACAAAAGTTTAAGTTCTAAAGTTGCCTATTAGCTAGAATAATACTGTCTTAAAATATATAAGACACCATTGACATAATATAAGAAAAATATGCATACAATATTGACAATTTACATCAATAATGTAATTGCTTCTGAAGAACCACAAGCATCATAGATTTTCTGTTTGTCCCTCAGAAGTATTTTTAAACTAATGGAAATTGTACTGAATTTGGGAAAATAATTTAACTAGATGCAATGTTTAAATGATATAATATGAAGTGATTCAAAGATTTCACGTATTAATACAGAAATAAAATATTAACGGAAAATCTTATGTCTACCTTGAAAAACTCAAAATAATTGAAAAAAAAAAAAAAGCCAGCAGTACAACATTTTTACTTTTAAATAGTTGACACTTAAAGAGCACACAGAACTTATTTCAAAACTTTTCAATTTTATGATTTTAAAAAGAAATTATAATTTTTAAGCTAAAAATAAGTTTAGTACACATAAATGAGAACAATCCAATTCTTATAACGGATGTCAAAAGATCAGGTTCTAAAAATAGGGCATTAAAAGTATAAACATGGTAAATAAAACAATTTATTAAAGTAAAATAATTTTATAACTGCATTTTAATAAGTTTATATGATGGACATGATTAATAAATTTCTAACATAATTGTCGAACATTTGGAGTAAGAAATAAAAATTTTGGAAGTAGGGATATAAAAGCATAACAAAGACTACCAGATTTTCAGTATTAAAGTATGGAAAATTGCAGAATTCTCATGCATAGCTGGAATCCACTTAACCCTACAGTTATATATACCACAAAGGGCGATATAATAAGTCAGAGTTCAATGAAAATGAAATAAAAGTGAAGTACATAAATACTTTGTGCAATAAATGTAAAGTTTAAATACAATGTTAAAAAAGCAGATACGTAGGGAAACTGCAAAACACGTGTTTCGGCGTTACAAGGAGCACCTTTTTCAATGCAAAAAAAAAAGTGAGCTTACAGATGCATTGACATCTGACAAAAGTACATATTTATGCTCTTTTAATGTAGTATTTATACTTTACAAATGAGAGTGGTCAGTAAAAAAAAAAAAACTCACCCCACAACCCATGGCAGAGTTGTCCCGACTGCTTTGTGATGACAGGGAGAGTGGAGTCTCTTGACTGCAAAGCATTCTCATAAAACTTCTTCATCAGTGGAATAATGATTTGTGTGCACGTGTCTGCAAAAAGTGTAAACACTTTTAAAAGTGTAATTAGAAGACAATATCACTAGTAATTAGCCCTCCGAACAGCTATCCTAAACATTTAAATCATAAATAGTCAATCTCCCCTCAAATTTTTCTTTTGTTGATAAATTTTTCTAATGCAAAGACAGTAAAAATCATGACCTCTTTTAGGAATTTTAAGAAGAGAAAGAAAGAGAAAAAAACATTGGAGAATTAAAATCAGCTCTTTCACAACGTAATTCCATGAAGCACAGCTTCTATAAACACACATTTTAAACTTAAAGAATAATTAGATATACATTTAAATATAATTAAGCATTAAATTGGTGCTTTTTAGCTACTGTGTGTTATTCTGAGCAAAATCGCCTGTCCACCCATAGCTATGGCAAGGTTTTTTTTTCTTTTTTAAGTCATGAAAATACTCATTGCAGAACTTCTAAATTGGTTCTGATTCTACATACGTTTTTGTATTTATCCGACAACTTCTCTTAAAACCCTTTCTCATTTACATCTTATGTTTTTTGTTTGTTACAAGGTATACTCGACTCCAACTGCGTAACTTAATGCCCCCCCTCCCGAAAAAAGGTACAAAAAAGCATGAAATGCATCAATACTTCAGCATAGGTACTTTTGGACAAAGGCATCAAGTAAATACATAAAAATTGTACACACAATTGATACTCCCAATCCACCATTGTACGGGAACTCACCATCATCTAAGAAGGGCACCATCCGCACCACAGTCTCGATAGCAGTGAGGCGCACAAAGTTCTCCTCGTCATTTGCCAGTTCCACAAGTTCGGGAAGGATAGAATTTTTTGTTGCTTCTAACCTACAAGATAAAACAAGAATAGATTAATTTCTGATATAATGATTCAGGACTAATGAGACAAGGAAATTTTCAATGAGAGTACTTTTATAATTTTGGGCATCTTTAAAATCTGCTACAGTGAAAAACTTTAATCGGTTATCTCTCTTATAAAAATATGTTTGTATTAGTTTTGTTGGTTATATGGTACAAGAGTCTCAACAGGATACAATTGAGCAGGATTTTGCTTCTTTTTACGATATTGATTGGTGCACAGTTAGGAGGAAAGAGCCAGAAATATATTCATGTATAGATAACATTGCCCTGGGTAAAGTTATGTCTTAGGACAGCCCTTGCTTGGAACAACTTACTGGACAGGCACGTCATTTACGGGAGGGGGGGGGGGCATGGTTTTTTAGTTTTTCTGATGAAATTGCATTGTGTTTGGACCCTTTGCCACCCCCCCTGTGAAAACTTGAAATGACGGCCCTGTTACTGGAAGAGGCTGTAACTAGTAAGGAAGTAGATAGCTTTAAGAAGGCCATTGATCTTCATTAAGGACTATAAAGTGATTGGGACTAGTCTAGCTAGACCCAAAGCCAGCTTCTGATCATCACATTTGCATTTATAATTGTATTACTAGAAAGCATTAAACTCACCCCAAGCCCTGAGCAATGATATCCAGTCTCTCACACATTGAGCCTCGGACCTCGAAATCAACGTCTTGGCAGAGGGATAAGACAACAGGAAGCACTTCTTTTTTGATCCTGGATGAAAATGAACAAGCATTTTTATATTTTTAACAGCAATGAGATGAGTATTAAAAAAATTGAGCACTTTTTTTCCTCAAAGGTATGGAACATATGCCCCCCCCCAAAGGAACCCCTGTTTTTGTGTTCATAAATCAAGGCTCTTAACTCAAGGGCGGATCCAGCTTGTAGTTAAGGAGGGGGTCATTTTCGGAAAGGGGGGGGGTCAAAGGGCAATTTTTCAGCAAAAATGGGGGTGTTTGGCAATTTTTTCGTAATATTAGACCTAAAAAATGCAGTTTTATGCTATATTTTGTCACTTAAGGGGGGGTCATGACCCCCATGACCCCCCCTATGGATCCGCGCTTGTCTTAACTTTTGCCAATTCTGTACCCCAGAACCAGACTAAATTAAGCCCATTTTCGTAACTTTTCAGGAGAGGGCGAAAATGTGACTGTACGATGCATGCTAAGGATGAGACTCTTACTCTTTAAAGGCTGCTAAATAATTGTGAAAGAATTTCTTTTATCCAATAAAGCTCCCATGGAATGCACGCAGAACAAGATTCTGTATACAATGCAGTAATAAAGTGAAAATCGCCATTTTTGGACTTACACCGTTTTGGTTCTGAGGTAAAGAATTAACACTTGATGTTTACCATCAGAGAAAGATTCAAGCAGTAGAAAAGGAATTCCTTCAAATGTCAAATCAGAGTATAATTACTCAAAACATTTGAAAATATCCTTCTAAAATGTTGGAAATACTGTTAAGTGAAGCACACCTTAGACCTAGAAGATTTAACTTCCAGCAAAAGAGCATCAATGCAGCAGAGGGAAGCCTTTTGTATACAGAATGAATGGAAAGTCATTAACGAGGTGCAAACTTGTAATCTTCAGCTCCATAGCTAAGTATTATAACTACATAGCCATAGAGTAGCTTGCTTGATGCTAGAAATATGATATTACCCGGCATTAAAAAAAAAAAAAACAGCATCTCAAAAGTTGTTCTCCCATAAGGTAACTTTATAACCTGCATCGGCACACCTTCTAGGAAAAAAAATTTAAAATTGCCCCTTTACACAATGTTTTTGCTTTGGAATGCGTAAAATGGAAACATGTTCTGCGTAAACCTTGATTTATGCAGGAGTATCTTATGTTGGTTTAGGTATGAGTAATAGTTTTTTTACATAGGAGAGAAAAGTTAACTTTCCCCCAAGCAGATTTATATATATTTTTAGACAGTTTGCCTTCCTAAAACATCATCGCATAGTTATTGATTTCAGTCTTACATGTTTCTGTCGATTCACTATCTAGACTCGAACTCATAAACATATAAAAAGTAACATGACAACCAAAAAACAAAACGAAAGAAAAAAACGTGCATAAAGAAGAGCACTAACACGTAGGCATCAAACTTCTCGCACATCTTGCCCAGCAACCTGCAGCAGAGGAGACGAGAAGGCACAGGTTGGGACATCTGACCCTTGTTTACAGCCAAAGACAGAATCTGGAAGCAAACAAAAACAAACATACAGAAATGGGCAAAAGTAACGTCATATAATGAAGAAATGATGGAAAAACTTTTGTGACAATGAACATCATCTTTTGTTTTTAACTGATAAATTTTAAAAGAAAAACACACATAGCTTATGTATTTTTTAAATAAACAGACACTAGAAACAGAGCTTACCTCGGGATTGAAAAAGGCATGGTGTTACCGTAGAAAAAAGGCACTATTTCAGTTTTAGGGAATTTTTTAAACAAAATAAAGGGCAAGTTTATGTTAAAGGCGCTATTGTCTCCAGCTAATGGACCACAGTAAAAATTTGTTACTCTGTGGGGTGGAGTGCAGATGGAAACTTATAATTAAAAAAAAATCCAAGAAAAGTATCAAAATTAAGCTTAAAAACTACTTGCAGTGATGTCCCACAGCTATGGGAAAGAGGGGTGTCATTGCCTCACAAGGAGGGTGGACGTCTCGAGTAAGTCAATCACACAGTAAGCATTTTAAAATTAAAAAACAGACAAAAGAAAAAAAAAAAAAAAAGGTTTACATCACAAGAGAGAGGAAATAGCAACAAGGTTGGTTGTGTGAACTGAACCACTAAGGTAAAGCAAGTATTTCCACTGCAGGGATATAAACAGATGCTTTTCTGTTTTTTATAATAGAAAACAATGCTGTAAATTAATTCTTTCACTTAAATAAGAGGCTATGTATAATAACTTTTAATAAAAAAACCCAAAAATTAACTAATTTACTTGTCTAAAATTGGAAGATTTAGACAATGCACAACAATTCTTTTGTAATTAGATGCTGTGAAATATGTGTTTGATGATTCAGGTTTTAGCAACATTAAAGAGATAATTTTACATTCAGAACTTTTCGCCCACACTACAAATTTTAGACAGTTTTAATGGAATAGTTTCAATGCAAAATATAACTTTAAGTAATTTGAGACAAAATTTTAAGCAATTTGTACAAACAATTGCTTTTAACCGATTTTAAATTACTGTAGGACGAAAAACTATGCCAATTACGTTAAAAATCTATAGTTGGGGCAAACCTAACTTTGCAGCATTGTCAAGGTGACAAAGAGCATGATCAGTTCCTTACGTATGCTGCCAGGTTAGGTATGCCCCATTTATACTATTTCAGGGCGAAAAGATGATTTCAATATCAGATCAAGTCAAGCAGCTGATAGAAAATAGAAAATTCGTTTGACAATGCATGGGACTCACCTATACCTCAACACTCAAATTTTGAATTGGTAGCCAATGGCTACTAACACCCCACAAAATGGTAGCCAAATTTCAGAAAATGGTAGCCAAACTTAAAATTAAAAAAAAATCAATGTAACTTGATAAAAATCAAGAATAAAGTTTGATTATACCCATATTTGAATGTTCAAAATTCAATAAATAAGTTCTAACTTGCTCTTATGAAGAAAAAAAAAAAATTTCTTTTGTTATTTGTTTTTGATACTTGTTCACAAAAAAAAAAAAAAACATTTCAATAAAATTTAAGTTTGGACAGTACGGTTTAAACTCGGGCCAACCCCTGTTGTAAGACACTTCAAAAATATTTTATCTGATTTTTTTTAGTATGTATAGCAAGAGCAGATATTCAAAATTCGGTAAAAACCCGACCTTTGGTGTCAAAACACTTTTCTCTTTCTTTTTTGGTTTTAATCACATAGCAAAACAAGCAGCAAAATATTCTGAAGGAAAAAATTATTATTCAACAAAAGAATAAAATGAGCCAAGGTATAGATGGGAGCAGATAATAAAATCCCCCAAAACTTCTACAATAATTTGAATATTATCAGGATGTAAAAAGATTGAGATTCAAACGAGGCCGCAATTTTCGTCGAATCACGTGTTTCTTTGTTGGCATTGGCGTCGAACTACTTTTAAGATTCATGTCACATGATATGAACGACGATTTAAAATTAGGTTAATTAGTAAATAAATTAAAAATAATACATAAAATGAGCCGAGCTATGGTAGTAGATAATAAGAAGCCTCAAAGACTCCAAAATAATTGAGATATTTTTAGGATGCGAAAGGATTGAAATCCCAAACAAGGTACGCAACTTTCGGCGAGGCACGTGTGACTTTGTGCGCACGGGCGGCAACTCACGTTTTTTTTTTGGTTAACATTGTATGTGAATAAGCAAATAAAATAAAAAAAAAAACCCTCAATTAATGAGTAAAGTGAGACATGTTGTGGTAGCAGATAACATAAGTCTCAAAAGTTCCAAACAGGATGCAAAAAGATTGATAGCTCAAACACGGCCCGCATATTTCAGTGAGCCACATGCTTTTTGGTGGCATGAGCCAAACTATGTTTCAATGGTTAATATTACAATGAGCAATTAAAATTATATTAATAAATACATTACAAAATTACTCTATGGAAAGAGCCGAGTTACATTAACAGATAACAAAATGCCTCAAAACTTCAAAAATAATTGAAACATTATCAAGATGCAAAAGGATTGCCCTCCTCAAACCAGGTGCGCAATTTTTGGCGAGGCACGTGTTTCTATTAAAGAAGCGATATATTTTCAGGCGAATTTTAAGTGGATGAGAGTATAATACCAACTCCCTTCTACGCCCCCAGCGATCCGACTGCCGAATGTTTAGTGGGCAAGAGGATTTGGGAAAAGGTCACATGTCAAGGTTAAGGTTGGGAAAGGGGTGTAGCATTTTTTAATGGTAGCCATGTTGGCGACCTCAGTGACAATAATGATCGCCAAATCGTGAAAATTGGTCGCATTTGGCGACTGGCGACTGCGAGTGTTGACCTATAGACTCACCTCTCCTTTTATCACTTCCTTGGGCAGCAAATCTATGACATCTAAAAGTGTTTCCATCCAGGCATTGGCAACAACTGTGAAACAATAAGAACAACGAGTTACACAAGTTCTCCACTACACAAAGTTTGGTTTTCCAACTAAAAGCTCTCTTAGCAGGATTTAGTTTACACTAAAGTATATGATACAATTTCTTCTATTTAAACCTTAACTTTGGCAGAGCAAAAAGTTGAAGCAATGGCAAACATACACAAACACAGTACTGATACGAAGTACACACATAAACATTCAGGTGTGTATTATCTTTATGATAATTTATGCGCACAAACTTTTAGAAAAATTCAACCCAACTGTCTGCACAATAACGGAGAATTGTTTTTAGAGGTAGCATATCAATCCATTACAATACAAATGGATGCAATCAAAACATTGTTGTGATGCAAATCAAAACAATGATTCATTCATTACATCCTTTGCCCAAAAAACAATTTATGTTTTCTTAATGCTTCTTTTCCACAATTAGTTTATAAAATAGGAATTATTAAGATAAATTAAACCACGTAATATAATAAGTCTCCTCAGAATTACAGAAAACAATTGACAAAAATAGCTACTCATTATGAAGATTCCAATTAATTTGTACAGTTATATATGGAAGCCATAACAAGGTTTAGCACAATGAATTTTTCAACTGGAATAACTAATAATGAAATAACTAAGAGTCTTTCGGAAAGGTCTACCTGGATCGGTACTGTCCACGCTCAGCAGGATGCTCTGCAGGAAGGTCTGTGTGAAAGTGTTAACTGGAAGCAAGTCTTGGCCAAGTAAGGAGATGAAGTTCTTGCAGGGAAATCGCGACTCTCCTATGCAGTCGAGGACCTCACCCTGTAGCAGTAAAAATAAATGAATAAATAAATAAACAAAAATAAAACACATTTTTAGAGTTGGAATTTAAACCCAGCTTTATACTAATAAAAAGAGAGAGACAGTTTGACCGCCAATGAGATGGAAAGGCAAACATCTGGTTTACAGGCTTTAATTATGGTCTTAGCAGTTTCACATGTTCCTCCTCATTAAAGTTGAACATTTCAGAATCTTTATAACAATATCAAGAGGGAAAATTTTGATGAAGTTGACAGATTCCTGGTGTTTTGGAGATTTTTGAGCAAAACCAAACTGCTCTTTTAGAACAAGAAATTATGTTTTTGGAAGCAGCAACAAAAGCTTCTTAAAATGTTATAGACAGGAAAGAGATAAAAATCATTCATGGATTGTGTTGTTTCTTGAGACTAGACTGTTTCTTGACAGGAGTTTTCAGTTACTATTTTAGTACAACCAAGTAGGCTGTTGTTGTGTCAGTTAAAATTAAATAATTTATCTTACTTAGCATCTAATATTTAAAAAAAAAAAAAAAATCCGCTTCTTGAGTTGATAGAAAAAAGTCATTTACCTGTCGAGTGGAAGATGAAGCCTCGGAATCCGATGTTGGAAGAGCTTTACACTTATCCAATTGCTCTGGACTAATAAAGAGCAAACAAAGAACATAAGTATTTAATCACAAAGAATGAAAGGTTAGATTACAGTAAATGAGTCAGATTTACAGTAAAAATTCATGTGCCTGATTCCTCTTCAAAACTCAAACAAAACACAGGGTAATATTTCTCCATTTCCATTGGAGCTCACACACTAAAAAAATTTAAAAATATATAAATAAAACAAAAAAATATTCTTAAACCATTTGTATGATGAACTGAAAACACTCAATCCCAGATTTGGTCTCATCACTGGCATATGACCAATTCTAACATAATGTTCATTGTGTGTGTGTAATAACATTGTAACAATACATTAAAAATATTTTTACATAAGAAGCAAAGAAGAACAACTTCTAACCTGCTGATAGATACACTCGTTGAAAAGTATATATTTCTTGATGTTTTTACATCTTGTTACAGCTTTCTTTCTTGCACGTGTCTCTATAACCTGTATAATTAGCGTAAACTACTACTTCAACAAGATTTTCTGTATTTGAATAGTTTACCTATCTACCACTCCATTTCAGGGAGCCTATCCTCTCGATATCAATGGAGCACTCTCAAAAACTATGAAGTGTCACAAAAATTTTGGTACTTATCTGTTAGCTGGATGCAAGCAAAAAATCGCCAAATAATGAACTGCTGATGTGTAGAGTTCCACGAAATTTCTTACAACCATATTTGTTTACCCTAGAGCGTACTTTTGTTCCGTCGACAGATAAGTCATTTGTTTTGCTTGGCGACATTGGCGATTTTCGATTTTTTGCTTGCGCACGGCTAACGGATAAGTACCAAAATTTCAATGGCAGTTGAACTCATAACCCCTGCGCTCCCTTTTCCTCTGATTTTATATTCAAGTGCATGTACTAATTTCTCAAAACCTGGTACCATTTTCCTGCAACTTGAAAAAGTAAAAAAAAAAAAAGAAAAGAAAAGAAAAGGACAATTCTTTAATCATCATGCCCAAATAAAATGCATCAAAAAAGCTAAATACATACGGTTCAATGTAGAATTCACAAAGAGACTCCCCTCCTTCAAACGGGGGGAGCCCAGAGCGGCAGCTCGCATTCTCCCCAGGGGGCTCCTCAGAGCGGAGTGGCTCCTCTTCCTCTGAAGGCCACATGGCTTTTCTGTAAAAATTGGCATAAAATAAGACACATATGACAAATACAGGTCAAAATATTATATTTATCAAAGGTTTAAATGAAGTGTAATAAGTTATGGGATTCTTTTAAAAATTATTATGATTGGATCATTTCATTTTAATAAAAAGCATCAATTGCTGCACAAAACCGCCAGCAAAGACTCCAAACATGTTGGATTACTTGTTCTGTTACATGAATTTGATGGAAAATATGTACTTTACTCCTATATGCAATAACGCAAATAATTTTGAAGATTTCTGGAAACTAATTAATCTTGAGTTTTGGTTCAGTAACGGCCCTGTGGCAGAATTTTTTTCAGCTTTCTGCGACAATTTTCTGGAACCAATTTCTTTCTGCAACCTCCCTAGAATATTCTTCAATAAGAAATATATATGCAACCCTCTTACATTAACACAAGGTGTTAATATTTATAAAAATGTTAACATTAATACTATAGATTCATAAGTTTTTTTTCTGGGGGCTGTTTAATTTTTTTTAGCCTTTTTTTTTCTCCCAGTCATAAAAATCTTTCTGCACACTGTCTCCCTGATTCTGCAACAATGTCGCCGTGTCGGCAGGTTTCTACCACAGGGAATAACGGGCATATCTTACGAGATACTTCTGTTACTGAGAAAATGATATTATTTAATTATTTTTTCTGGAAATCTTCCAAACTTAACTCCATAATATAGATGTAGAGTTCACGTTCTTCATAAAGTTACTGCTACAAAAAAAGATTTAACAAATTTGCAGTTTGTGTAGGCTGTTTGATAAAAAAATCGCATGTGTATTGCAGTGGAATCGTCCTATTACTATTTTCGCGAACTTTTCATGATGACAGGAAGTTTTGCAAGTGAATGAGTTGCTAGTCAATATTTGAGTTTAGCATGATAGAAAATAGATTTTTTCTTAGCACAACAGCTGAACAAAGGGACAATGAGAGGCCATGTCAGTCTAGTTCGAGACTAGAGGACAGAATCAGAGTGGAAGACATGTTATTTTATTGGAGAATGGGACTTAACGACCAAGTTGAAAGGACCATGTTCCTCAGTACGAGTTTTTCCAGGGGAGGAGGGGTGGGGAGCAAAGGGTGTTTAAATGTAATTTTGGCGGTATACAGGGCCTGATTACCCAAAAGGATCGGGAAGCTGGAGCTTCCCCTTAAAGTTTTCAGGTGACCCAAAAATGACAAAAAACCTGCAATTTAAAATGCTAATTTCTGCTTTTAAATGCATGTCTATAGGTTATTGTAAACATTAAAACTGGTTCAATAAACATTTTTCGAAAAGTTTTATAAAAGTAAAGACGTTTTATAAAACGTTAACCTTTAGGAACCGGGCGGTACATATGTATTGTTATACCATAAGTCTTTTTTTTTTTTTTTTTTGGAGGACGGGGTTGAGATTTTCACTAAAACCCTTTGGAGTCGGTGATTTTTTCAAGGTTTCATACGTCAGGTACGACAGTTTATACCTTCTCTTTTCAATAGATAGGAAATCTGTGGTTCAACTGTCGTACTACCTGGGTCGAAAGAAAAATTTCTATATGAACAGCCCGGTTTCAAAAGGTTAATCCCAGTGCAAGCTTTTTTTAAATGTGAGATTTGACACAACTTTTTTACAATGTAATTTTATTAAGTTTTATTCATTTGTAGATAAATCTAATTTAACATCTAATCATAGAATCACAATGCAACCACGTGTAAGGTATGAAAAATCTATTAATTAGTGAGGGAAGGGGATAGAATTTAATCTGAATTCTGCTTGAGCCACTTTTAGAAATAATAGCTGAACCTTTACCAAGATTTGTTTCAATATCTCAAGAGTATAGAAATATTCCCCCCTCGCCTCAAAGTGCGGGGGGTAGGAGTATTTGACCCCTTCCTGACTGAAAACTTTCACAGAAAAATGTCGTTTTAAGCAGAAAACATGCATTGAAAAAATCAGCAAATTCCCTAGGTCTTGTTAAGTATCAAGAATGAATTATTCAAAAATTTTGCTGTTTTTGATAAACTGATAATCATAAGAAAATTCACTTCAGAGTAAAATGCAACTAATTTGCAGAGAAAGACACAAAGGGAACATAATTTTTTCCGAATTAAGGAAATGTATCTTTAATGCAATTCACTATTTTTTTGCAATGAAATTCATCCATCAAAAGCAAAAAAAAATCAAATACATGACTGCAGCGTTTTTAATAGGTAAAATATTGCAATGCTGTCTCAATGAAAAAGTTAAATCTGGAAAACAAATGGAGAATTTGAGAGTCAACGAAACATACAACAAAAAGCAAGTTTAAAAAAAGTTACCTGTTTTATGAACAATCAAATCGCATCCACTGCAGTCATCATTTATAAATATAAAATCAGAATCTAGTTTTCTCATTAAGGGCAAGAAGGGAAACTGAAGGGAAATAAAGTTACTCTTGACAACTTTTTTCACGACTGAGAAAGACACATAAAAGAATTACTTCATTGTCAAAAGTCAAACATTACAAACGGTTAGTTGCGCAACAGCGCAGGTAGGGTTATTATATTTTCTAATTGGTATGAAGCTCACAATAGATCAAAACTCTTGGCGATTCCAACGACAAAAAGTGGGCGTTGCCCGAAGTCTTCAATGCCAGACGTAAGACTGTAGCCGTGATCGTGTTTTCAGTGTTTTCCATTGCAAATTTTGTTGACTCTTACTTTGTTGCGAGATTGTTTATGGGTGCGGTATTATTATCATATCTTGAGCAGTGTTTCTGTGCTATTCAGTTTTATTGGCGCATTATATTTAGTTTCGTTGAATTTCATATCTAAAACTGCCAATAATATCAAGTGCTAGCTGAGATTGGTTGTTTCGTTAATGTATAACCTGTAATCAGTATGTACAACATAATCGGCACAGCGTTTGACTTAGCATTGCATGTTTCAAGTATTTTTCCCTTTATTGCAAAAGATAATTGTATAGTATGTGTTCTTAATAGTTTAAAAATCTTCAATCATGTGTTCTGGCAAAAACGATTCATTTCAAACGGCAATGTTTAGAAAACAGTTGATACTGCAATTCGCTTGTTATTCATCTCCTCTTATTTTATGTTAATTTTACCATATTTTCTTGCAATTCAGATGAAAAGTTTTGTATCGAAAATGCCTATTGCCCTATTTTGATTAT
>JAXGGA010019448.1:0-20072 GCA_038373865.1 Uloborus plumipes
TTTTTCCTATTTTGAACTTTTTTAGTAGTATATTAATTATTTCTTTTTAAAATCTTTTCGAACAAATCGAAGAATTTCATTTTTTTCCTCGGTAAACCAGCACAAATTTTATTTAAATTAACAACTTTAACAACCTGAAACTGAAACTTAATGGAAAAATAGAAAAAAAAATTCAAGAATTTGCTGCTTCTAGAAAATGTGCTTGATAAAAAAATGAATATCGTGAATAGGTGTTAAAGTATGCTTAAAATAATCTTAACTACGCTATAAAATCAGAGGAGTCACTTATTTAATGTTACAATTAATAAAAAGTCTTGCTTAAAATCATATTCTTAAATTGGACCACCGGTCCAGTATAGGAAAAAATTTTCGGTCCAATAAAAGAAAACATGCCATTTTTTATTTTTCAGCTTATTTCTCTGTCAAAAATTATCACAACCGCGCATGTAAATATATAGGTGTGATCCTTATTAAACACAGATTATCATGCTATAACAGCAGTTTACCTCAGTTTACAAGTTTTAGTACTATTTTACTAAGTACAAGTTCACAAAATAAGATTTTACACGTTTCCAACATAAATCATGCCGTAACTCACGCTACGCAGTTCGAAGACTGGTGAAACTTCATACTCATTGATTTTATTCCTAAAACTTTATGTATACCGTTAAAGTATAGCATGGATTTCTGTACTAGATTTTAAGCCCGAGGTCCAATTTTAGCAGTGGTTCAATATAGGCGGTCTTCCCCTAATAGTACTGTTTCTTACTTTTTATGAAATTGTAATAGTTCGTTAATTTTCATGGGACCATTATGGGTTATTCAATAAAAAAAATCATATATACTTCCTACAAATATTGTGTATCAACTATGTCATGGCACCTAATAAATTGCTAGCAGCGGTAAAATATTTATCCTGTTTTTGAAACTGATTGTTCGGATTTGTAAGATGATGACCAAGTCGTCATAAGTTAAATATACGAATTGTTTTATTTATTTCTAATTTACATTTTCCATTCCTTATTTAGTTTCACAATGTTTTAATAGCTTTATTAAAATAGTTCTTAGAACCCCATGTTTGGCTTTCAACCGAGTCATAGGCATGAGTTTTTCTGTGTTGATTCCTAATCTATTTATTTCGTCCACAAAAATTAAGATTGAGGTAAGTGTTTGGCCTTGAAAAATGAAATTTTTCGTTACAGAAAAAATATTTTCTTTAAGTTTATAATTTGCAACTTAGAAAGTCTTTATTATTAATAATAATAAACAATCCTAAAATTGATTGAAAATTCCTTCAAAATACCTATTTACTAATATGCGGTTTAATAATTAAACTATTTTTTACCAAGTTAAAATCTAACGTCTGTCCATTGAAACACTGGAACTAATTAAAATGTATCATTCAATTACAATTTTTGCTTTCAGCAAAAGGTTCGGCACCATTTTAGAAGAATATGTTTGCTGAGGATATTTTGTTGAAGATTTTTAATGAATACTTACTGAGGCAAAACCTATGATACGTCGAGTAGCGAAAAAAAGGAAAAAAAAAAAAAAACCCAAGAAATCCTAATAGGTCACTATACAGTATTTTAGTGACATGCTCATGCTACAAGCAATATTTTCAAAAATAAACATACAAATAAAAAACACCAAATCATAATAAACAACTGAAAATAAATATAAAAGATGCACATTTTAAAAATGTTCTCATTATATTTCGCTCCCTTTATTTTATTACAATTTCTTTCCTTTTATTACTTACTAGCGGTACCCGCACGGCTTTGCCCGTGGTATAAAATTAAAAGTTCATTTGTAAAAAAATGATATAGCAGAAAAAATACTCTATTTTAGATATAATTCAACTATAATTCCTTCAAAGTATGATATAAAAATTTGGTATGGACCCTACACTACTTCCTTTTACGTGTAAATTTCTTAGTAGATGCCTTAAGTGCTAAAATAGTGCTTGAAGTGAGTAAGATAACAATTCAAACATTTGCGTCCCTAGTTTGCCACGAAACAATGCAAAAAAAAAATGTTTTACAATGATTAATCTCCTAAATATCGCCGAGTTTAACATCATTCAGTAGATTTTTCGCAAAATATCGCCAATAGCGCCAAATTGAACCCAAAAAAAATTTTTTTTTCGCTAAATTTATTGCCAACTTGGCGATATGTCGCCAAATTGGCGTCAAACACTTGGTGACCAAAAGCTTGGCGAGATATCGCCAAGTGGTCGCGCCAATTCATATCACTTTGGTCTGCATTGAAAGCCCTGATTACCCCATAAAAGGGGTAAATCACCCCCTTGGGGACATTCGAATGCAACCCCAAAGATAGGTGCACAAAAATAAGCCAAAAGAAAAAATAAGAAAAATTTTGTTGCTCACAGAAACCAACAGAAATCTTACCAAAGTTTAAAAGAAGAAGAAAGTTTTCTTTCCTAACTTCAAAAACAAAATAATACATTTTCCGAAATGACATACTTTAGAAAGAACGTTGCAATATCGCAATAAGATAGAAGTAAATATACTGAAATAGAATTGAATGCCAAATTGTAAAAAAGTCACCAAAAAATTAATTTTTAATATTGTCTTTCATTATTTATTAAATGCAATTATTGCTGCAAATTACAGTCCAATAATAAATAATCACATTGCAAAAGTATATTTGGAGCAATTTTTTCTTTTAAACTCAACTGATCCTAAAAATTTTAAGTATTAGTCATAGAAATTTCGTGCATTATTCTTCACAATGATAATAAAAACAATAAACATCGACAAAGATCAACCAGCAAACGATAAATTAAAAGCTAAATTCGTTCACTCAAGCCATTTGGATTGTTACAAAAACAAATACATTTTTTAAATTATTAAGGGAAAAAGAACGAAATAAAAACGTAACCATGGTAACAACATGAAAAGTTGATTTCCGTTGATAAAATAATTCATTTCATCTCTATTTTCAAACAAATTTTATTCGCGAGCAAAGCCATTTTAGAATCGTTTGGCTTGCTTTACTGAAGGTAAGCCTTGAATTTCAGGATTCTAAAAACAATTGTTACAGCTCTCCTGATGATCGTAGAAACTTCGAAAAAACGTCATTTTGTGCAGAAAATTTCAAGCTTTCGAATGACATAAGACTTGAAAATGTGTATGGAATATTTCTTCCCTATTTTATCGAATTTCCGTTAAGAATTCGAATAGAAAAAGAACGAAATGGAATGTTCGAAAAATCGCTTCGAGGTGCAAAACTACATGCTACAAACTAATTTTGTGCCAAGTGGCATGAAAATCGACCGAACGGTTTTGGCGCTACGCGCGTAACAGACAGAAAGAAAGAAAGACAGACAAACCTTCAGCTTTATTATTAGTAGAGAAGAAGAGAAGAGAATTTACTTTGTCTTTCTTTTTATTCTATATACAAAATAAAAGAAAAACAGGCGCGGTTGCAATAAGAATACTTTACTCCGACAAAGATGCATTTAAATATTGTCAAATTTTCAGAAATAAACACTATTAAATTTTCTTACACAAATCATGACAATATAATTGTATTTTCCCAACATTAATACAAACGAAGTGTATTATTTCACTGAGGCTTTTTTCTTGCTTTCGTTTTAACTGAAATCGAAAGGCTAGAAAAAGAAAATCGAAATAGTTTTTCCAGGGTTGACAATGCTCCCCTAAATATCTCTATTACCACTGCAAAAGAAAGCTGTTGTTTTTACAGTATAATACGGGCAGCAAAAGTTCCAGTTTCAAATTGCAAAAGCACAGTAATAAACTGTAAAACTAGCTATTTTACAGTTTATTTCTGTAAAACAAGCAATTTTATAGTTTATTACCATAAAATTAGCTGTTTTATTCTGCAAAAACAACAATATAATATTGACAGCAGAGGTTCTAGTTTTACACTGTAAAATTCGCTGGAATAAAGTGAAACTAGCATTTTTACAGTTTATTACTTTAAACTATCAATTTTGCAGTTTATTCCTGTAAAATTATCAATTTTACAGGTTATTACTGTAAAATTACTATAAAATTAGTTGTATTGTACTGTAAAAACAACATTTATTTTTCAGTGTATTAGACACCTTAGCCTTGAATAGTCAGCAAACATTCTGAATACGTTTCGTCCCGAATAAGCGATTTTCTTATCAGTATTTGATACACACTAAATTGAATCAATTTTAACGGAGTGTTAAATAATGTGGATAAGTAAAAGATGGATGCACTCATAAGAGCTGATTTACCAGAGTAAACTTGCTAAAACGTAAGCAAAACACGTCACTAACACCATTAGCAAGGAATGCAGCTTACTAATCAGCAGTCACTTACCTTTTTAATAACAGGTTCTCCCCTTAATTTGCGGAAATTTCATGGAAATTACATCCAGAAATCGTCGTGAACATCGACAAAATATGCCACTCCGCACATCAAAATTATCAAGTGACAAGACCAGTCATTAAAATCGGTCAGCACCGTCGGCCAATGAGGCTTCTCCTTCGCCCAGCTGTCAATCAAAGACCAGAAGCGGCCTGCCATTGGCGGAAAGAAACCACGCCTTTCTTAACCGCATCTGCCAATTGCAATCGCTACCGAATTGCGCATTCAAACAGTAGTAGCAAGGTTAAATGCCTACTAGATATTTATAGAACTACCAGATCTTAGTTTGCTGCAAAACTTTTTTTTTTCATTCACTCTGTTGAGTTTTAAATTTAGGCGTGTATGAGTCGTGCATTTCTTTTCCTTTTTTGATTGATGTGGCTGGTAATTTCAGTCGAGAGCCATCCCTCATGGGTGATGGATATATGTGTGGCTGGCATTTTGAAATCAATCTTTGAGAGCTATTTAGAGAAATTTCTGCACCAGTCTATAAGAAAGACGGTCATTAAATTATTTGTTGTGAAGCATGTCAGCGGGGTTTATTCAACTTGCGTCGCGTTTGTATAGTCTCTTGTTTACCTGTGGTATGTTTGGAGAAAAGAGAATTGAGGCCAGGAATTCATTAAGGAAAATTCTTAGCTATAAATTAGGCATCCAATAAGCGTTTTGTAGCGTGACGTTTCGTTGAAGGTATTTATTGTGCTGGAACTATACTCTGAAGATGATTTTTGATGCATTTAGCTATTTTTGCCTTATTCTCAACTTAGTCCTGCACTGTAAAAAATAGATGTTGTTGTTACAGTATAAGACAGCTAATTTTACAGTAATAAACTAAAATTGCTAGTTTCTGTTTCTTACAGTGCTGTTTAGAACTGGAACCTCTGCTGCCAGAATAATACTGTTGTTTTTACAGTATAACACAGTTAATGTTATGGTAAAATTGCTAATTTTACAGGAATAAACTGTAAAATTGCTAGTTTTACGGTAATAAACTGTAAAATAGCTAGTTTTGCAGTTTATTACTGTCCTTTTACAGTTTTAAACTGGAACCTCTGCTGCCAGCTGGGCTGGATTTACGTATAAGTCGAACAAGCTGCAGCTTGGGGCCCCCGCTTCGTTGGGGCCCCTATCTCCCATAAATTTTTGAAATTTGTATCTTAAAATAAAAAATAAAATAAAATAAAAGTTTCAACAAAGTTCAGTTTCGAGTGTTTTAAAATTTATCAAGGGCACCACCTCATAATTCCCGTGAAAATTTCTGTTTGTATTTTTTAATTCAAAAAAAAAGTACTCAATATTATTATAGTAATAAAATTATTGCTCAGTTTCAAATAGTTGAAAATTTAAGGAATTTAGGTTCGAGCCTATGCTTTGTTGAGGACAGCGGATCTACAAAAATATTTTGTGTTTTTATTAAAAAATAAAAAAAAAAACACTAAATGAAAATTCATTTTCAATATTCGGGATCTCTTTGGGGGATAAAGCTCTTCTTACAATGATGGGGGCTTCAAAAAAAAATAGGAGGATAGCAACTTTTGGGGCCCCTTTATGATTGTGGGGGCCCCTTACAGATGCGACACGGGAAATACGCCGCTGCTCTTCTGTTTCGCTGTTGAACAGAATTACGTAAACTATAGGGAGCCTATATACGTTTTTCAGGAGCCTTTTGGATTTTCATTTGAAGCCCTTATGGCCTATGGCGCTGGGGCCCCGCGCTACTGCTTGAGATAACTTTCTGTGGCCCATGCAGAAAATCTACAAAATTCCGCCATTATTACAATTTTGACAACCCTATGATAGGAGTACTTTTGCTTATAGCATCGTGTTTGCAATACTTTTATCTACATTTTTATATGAAACATATTAGGAAACTTGATGATTGTAAGTAACCTAAGTCGGATATTGTAAAATAAAGTTTCAAGTAATGTTTAAACAATCAAAAGCTCACTGCACAGAAAAACTGAGGAGTGAGTATAAGAACGACATGGCCGAGGGGAAGAAAGCGCTTGCTCTGGCAGCTGCCTCAACGTAGTAAAGAGGAATGTGTGTTCGATGAAATACTTGATTAAAATTACGATTACAGGATTACGAGTGTCCCATTTCCAAAGTATGATTATGATTACGATTACAAAAAAAATGCAATCGATTACGTAATCGGCGATTTATCCAAGCCTGTTCCGCATCGAGGCATAACGATGCATATTCTTATAAGAGTGCTTCCGAAAATTTCCACGCATCAACGAAATGTTTTTACGCTCTCCTGCAAAGTAGTATTAATATGACTTTCGTTAGTCTGGATTCGAACCCGCGACCAGTTGCTTACGAGGAGAGTACTCTACCTCTAGGCCCACGTGGCCCCCTCACTAAACACTTGTACTTGATAATTTTTCCATCAGTCCTATTTTATTTTTTTCCGCTATGGAAGCATCTATTTTGGAGTTAGTTTGGCAACTCTCCATTGGAAACAGCATTATTTATAATGCAGTTTGATTTGTTTCGTATTTTCGCAGTAGTGGTGTCTTTTTGTTTTTTTTGCTTTTTTTTTTGCATAGAAGCCATCAGCCTTCGCAATACATGAGGACTGCGTACTATGCGCCTTGCCTCCTGACAAGTACAGGACATATTTACGGCACAGAGAGGTTGAAATAACATACATAGGCAAGGCGGGACTCGAACCCGCGACCACTTGCTTACGAGGAGAATACTCTACCTCTAGGCCACCGTGACCCCCTTCTTTTTGGTTTATAGTTTTGTGGTTCTGTGAGTGGTATGATGCAGTTATCTTCTATAGTTTTTGCTGTTGCTCTGGCTGTGTTTTAGATTGTTAGAGGCACAGTCGCTTTTTTAAGTGTAGCAGACGCCTTATTTCGAACTTATGAATATTTCGCCTATGATTGCTGCTTTCTCGTCGCTAGTACTTGTTAAAAGAGGTGTGTCCGTTTTTAAAGGTGTAATTAAGATGTTTTTAAGGTAAATATTATTTATACGAATGTTATTTGTTTATAAGAATTTTATTCCACTTGATTTGTGTATTTCAAACGACATGCTTTGAAGTTTTCTGCGCTAAGCCTAGTTTGAATGAGTCGTGATTAATATTATCTGTAAGTTAGAAATGTAAGGAAACATTTTATTTTTTGAATTAGTGTATGAATCTTTAATATTACTATTTTAGCAGGGTAGTGAGAACTTGGAACAGCATACCGGAAGAGTCGGTAAGGAGCAATGGAGTAGATGGCTTTAAGAGGGCCATTGATCGTCATTGGGGTCTTTAATTTGACTGGGACCAGCCCAGCTGGGCCCAGAGCCTGCTGCTGGTCGTGGCATTTGTATTTGTATTTGTATATTGCTTGTTGAAACTCAAGATCGCCAAAATTTTGAACTGAACTGCCATTATATAATGCTCTTATGAGCTCCTGATGAAATATATTCAGAAAAAGTTCAGGTCATTTTTCAGTTGAATAAACAGACATTAGAATTTAAAAAAGTTTTTTCTTCTTATAGTCCGCAGATTATATCTCCGCAGTCATATTGTACAAAAAAAAAAAAAAAAAAAAAGCTGAAATCGCAAATCGCGATGTAGCTTTGAATTTTTAATATGGTGTTTGGGTTACCCTGGGTAGTTAAAATCTAAGTTTGCACTTTTCAAAAACCTGTGCTCGCTGCGAAATTCGTGAAAAGCTGCGAAATTTTCCGACTTTTCTCAGTTTTTCCTTTATAACTCCCAAACTATGCAACTTTTGATTATGCATGTGAATACCCATTTTGAAGAACACTAAATTTGAAATAATTTGAGCTCAGGTAGCGTTCTGTATGACCAACATTTTAGGAGATATGGTGCTTCAAAAATTGGTCATTTTTTGCGAAAAGTGAAAAAATTATGCTTTGATCGTATTTTCGACCAAGTACACTGTAAAAACTACGGGTGACGCAGGGGTGCCAATAAGAAAGTTTGGGTGAAAGCAAGGTGCCACGGGGTGCCACAGCGAATTTGAAATGCTCTTACCGCACTAAAAAGCCTCCCATCGGCACCCTTTGGGGTGAATGAAGCTTGCGCATGCTCAGTGAGACATCTCGCCGTACCAAAAGGCACCTTTGACAGAATGCGCCTGCGCGAGGTCTCATCATCATCATCAACCATTTGAATGGCGGACATCTTGTTTATGTCGCCACGACAGAATTTTCGGTTCAGTGTTTTCACAGTCTTGGATTTCACCTTGAGTTTATTACAAAAATGGATTAAGTCTTCATATTAGTCTTCGAATTCTCACGTAAGTACATGCATTTGATAATAGTTCTAAGAATTTCCAACATATTTGTACAATCATTTCAAAGTGTACGAACGGAAATTTATCTCTGTGCAGCGAATCTCTTTTGCCGTGCAGATACAAACAAGCAGCAGAACGCGAAGGGAAGGGGAAAAAAAGAAACTCTGAATGACTCTTTCTTTCTTTCTTATTTGTTTTTATCATACGTATATGTATATGCTATTTTAATGCCATGCATTTCGTGCTGTCGCTAATATCTTTCGTTGGCGTTATTGATAACAAATGCTGAGTTCGTTATCGCCAGAGCTTACTTTTTTTGTTCCATCAGTTGAATTGATCCTTAAAATATATTTCGATTTTTAATCTGTCGAGAAACTTGACGTTTAACAAACACTGCTTTTCAAATACCCGATATATTTTATTCCATAAAGATATTTAAATGTCGAACTATACATACCTATTAATATGTTACCCTTGATTAAAATTTTATAAGTTAATGAAGCGATTCAATTGTTTATTGATAGAATAATACAACTGAATATTTTTGATTGTTTTTGAAAGGGATCCATAAAATACCTTCCCTCTTCATTTTCGGTACAGATAATGCTGCAGTAAATGTCAATAGCATTTTAAAACTACTGAGTTTAATTCAAGTCACGAATTCTTTTAAAATATGTTGGAAAGTCTGAACTGTGAGAAAATGCCTTAAATTACAAGTTTCGATCATTTTTAAATCGGAATTCAAGGTGAAAATGTACCAAGACTTTGTGAATAAAAGCAATAAATAAAAGTAAACACAATTGAAAAACAAAAACATACACAGAACAGGGGGGATCTGCAATAGTGAACAGTGAGGGTGCCATTATGCTCTCCTATACGGTTCCATCTTTCACCCGCGCTGCTCGTGGAATTGAGGGTGCCAGTTTTTCACCCAAGCCAAGGGTGAAATCTCGGCACCCTACTGGGTGCCGCTCCTGTTACAAGCGTTTCACCCCGGAAAGGTGCCAATTGCAACCATTAGTTTTAACAGTGTATCGACACAAATTGCTACTTCACAAGAAACAAAACGAACATAAAGTTATAGTAAATTTAATTGGCTTTTGTTTAAGTCCAAAAATAAGTCTGTAAGTTCAATATTTCATTTACAGTTGCGAAAAAACAAATATTCGAAAATTTTAATTTTTTTGAGGAAAGAGAAAAATTGGTTTCTATATTAAGAATAGGAGAACACTGGACAATAAAAAAGTGATTAGAAAGGTATAAAAATAACAACACTGTATTAAAATACTATTTTAATAATTGATAAAATATTTTTGGAAAAAAAATAGAACCGACTTCAGTTGGAAATTGCTCTAAAAAGTAAAAAATAATTTTTTTTCTTTGAGCACCATCGAAACTACTTTTAAACATAAGTTTTGAAGTCGACGCAAAAACGATAGGTAAATGATATTTAACCATATTTTGCAAACATTTTTCAGAGAAACCATTGAAAATTAAAAGCAGAATATTTGTACCATTACACGAATGTGTGGTAATCAATGAAATGTATCCATTAAAATTTATATTTATGGTTGAATTGTAGTTGCGTATGATTCTATACATTGTTTTTGCGCCGACTTCAAAACTTATGTTTAGAAGTACACTCTTAGAAATTTCCGTAAAAAAAGTAGAAATGGCCGTGAAAAAATACGGCCAACAACCTTCGTTGAGAAAAAAGGGCAATGGTCGTAATTATTACACGCAACCGTAAATTTAGCTCAGTTGACCGTAAATTTGAATATAATACTACGGCCATTCGCCCTAATTCCCCTATCGCCAGTTTACAGCGAATCGCCGTAATAATCTCAAAAGCGAACGGAGGGACTTGCTGCGACTCGCTGAAAAGTGCACGTGACTGGCGCTTACGTCACAGTCAGGAAAAAAAGAGAGACGCGAGAAATTACAAGACAACAACTCAACAAGGAACAAGATGAACGAACGAAGACTAAACAATAACGATGGATGGCGTGCGGAATATTTTCCGATAACTCAGCAATCAAGACTGAATTCAAAGTAAGTGCTTATTTTCTCGACTTAATATTACATGCTCTTTTATTTTTGCCTTGCTATTATTTCTTATTAACCATGTTTTTAAACTTCAATCTGAAAACTTGTCATCAACGATATTAACTCAGGTTCTGAATCACTATTCACTCTGATTTAACTGTTTTCAAACGAAAAATGTACCGAATCCCGTATTACCAATTACTAAAATATAACACCGGAGTGTTTAACTTGTGTATTTAGTCACTTTCTGAAGTATTTGAACTGATGGTGATTTATTTTTGATCTGCATATTTTATTTTTGGAAAGAAAAAGGAAATAAAGTTTATTGACTTCACACATTTCTTAGCATTTATTATGTTTCTTTATTTTTAATAAATGGTTGCTGTTGTAAATGACATTACATTGTAAATGAGTTAGTAACTGTAAGATTAATGTAGTGTGTCACAAAGTAACAAATTTATATTTAACATCTGAGTGTTTGTATTAAAGTAGCTCCAAATGAGATAATAGTCTGCAAGCGTACAAAATTTGAATTAAAGTTGTGCGACAACACTAACTTTTGAGAAACAAATAAGTGCTTTTGTGCTCAAAAATGACAGCAAATAATACAAGTTGAAAAGCACAAATGCACAGGAATACTGCAGACACATGTTTCGGTGTTACAGAAAAACTCCTTTTTCAGTACGAAAAATGTAAGCCAATGGATGTAAAGACATCAGACTGCTTTGCAACATTGTATTTAATTTTACTGTAACTTTCATTCATTGTATAAAATATAACTTTTATATAATTTTTACCAATTGTCGAATATATAAATTTCTTTACTATTCAGTTGTCAAATATCAAATTATTCGTTGGAGCCAAACACTCAGGTTGTGTTTTAAATATACTCAGTGTACCAAAAACCAACTGAATGTTCGATCCATCACTATTTTTAATCATCAACAAACGCTTTAAACGATTAATTTTTATTGTCATCTAATATTAAAATTGCAATACCATATTTTTAGTTTTATAAATTAAGTATAATGCGGTGAAATTAATTTTCATACCTTTAAGTGTAAGTATCATGATCTGTAAATGATTGCTACTCATGTACCAAGTACTTGGTAAATACTCGGTAGTCGTCTAAATTTGATCAGGTACTCGGCAAAAATCGCATATTAATTTGAAAAAATGTTATTTTCAAAAATATTATTTTTTAACAAAATATTCCCATTCCCCCCTCCTTTAGGCTGTGTCAGAGCGGAGCAATTTTGTATCTTTGCCTGGGGCAACGAATTTCCTATCTACACTGTTAAAAAAAACCTGAATTTTCAGGAAGATTTTTACTGATTTTAACAGGAAATTTCCGTTTTCGTTTCAAAACGTTTCTTTTCCTTAAAAAAACGGAAATTTTCCGTGAAATATTCCGCATTTTCCTCATTTCCATAGCCTACGAGGATTAACACAACTCAGCAGCACTGAAACTCGTAGGTTACGGACTATACGCGGGAAAGACAAGATGGCGATATTCCCGCCTTTGCCCTGGGTGTAACTTCCTTCTCTGTGCTATAAGTTCTTTCCTTTAATAAAATCTGTATTGTACTATCTGTGGAGGCAAGGCGCATAGTACGCAGTCCTCATGTGTGTCGAAGTTTATTGACTTCTAGAATAGAATAGAATAGAATAGAATAGAATAGAAGATGGCGATAGCTGAAGTAAAGCTATTATCGGCCGAAAGTTGTGAGTGAAGCAACCAAAATATGAAGCAAGAAGCATTATTATTAAGTAAGTGCTCTTTTTTTGTATTTTATTATGTGTGTAGCATGGTTTTATCTCTCCATTCCTGTAATGAACTATTTTTGCAACTGCAATCTGTTAAAACGTAATACGCGATTTTAAGTGATAGGTTGGGAATCTAATGTGTTTTTCTCGTAAAATTAGACAAAGTATTAAGTAGGCAGATTTTAGACTAGACAGTTTTTGATTGTGCCGGATACCATATTTTTCCGAATACAAACATGTTTAACTGTAATCTCTGTCTTAATTATTTGCCTATTTAAAAGAAAATGGTACCGAAGTATGTATTGTATATCTCTGTGAAATGTAAATGAATATCCAATTAACTCCTATGTTTATCCACATAAGGTATAATTATTAATTTAAAATAAGAAAATTATGTTCTTAGCCAGGAGGACTTAATTTACCTCATACCAATGCAAACCAAATTGCCGTAATTTACATTTACACAATTGAATCAAGCTTTATTTATTTTTTAAGTCTTTAGTATTGAGTTGGCGTACAATTACTACAATATACAATAATCTAGTGTTTAACTTGTGTTTTATTTTAGTCACCTTCTTAAGAATTTGAAATGGTGGTAACTTTTCTTTCAGCTGCTTTTTTAATTAAAAATAAACTAGCATTTTATTGACTTAACACATTTCTGAACATATATTATTATGAAGTTTTTTTTTCTAATGTTTGTTTCATGTGTGAATGATTAAGTAACTGAAAAAGAGATTACTGTAGGGTGTCATAAGATTTAAGAAGAATTGAAAAGCAATAAACTTCAAATTTAATACTGTCGTCCCCGCTTAATCGGGTAACTGATAGACGAATACCCCGCATATACAAATAAAACATCCTGGAACCCATGGCATAGACGTAATGTTGAAGATCCCTGCGTAATCAAATAATAATTCCTGGAACCGACAGCATTCGTTTAAGCGAGGCCGACAGTATATGAATGTTTGCATTCAAATAGCTTTGTTCGTACTTTAAAATAGCTCTGAATATGGTACTACTGTCGTCACCGCTTAATGGGGTAACGGATAAACAAATACTCTGCTTATACGAGTATAATATCTCGGAACCGAATCTTCCCCATACCAGAAACGTAATGTTAAAGATCCCCCGCTTTATCGAATACTATTTCTTGGAGCCGACGGTGCTGTCGGCCCTGCTTAAACGAATATTGTTGGTTCCAAGAAATACTATTTGATTAACCGGGGTATTTGTTTAAGCGGGAATCTTTATCATTGCGCCTATGATACGGTTCCAGGATGTTTTATTCATTTAGGCGGGGTATTCATTTATCCGTTACCCAATTAAGCAGGGATGACAGTATTAGTAAGTATAAAATTTGAATTACTTTTTTTCTCGGTAAGTCTCTAATGACGAAGAAAAGTACTGCTTAAATTTTAAAAAATAGTATACAAACTTAAATATCAAAAAAAATATATAAATAATAATCACATGTTAATTTTAAAAAACGCAATCATACAAAGATATTATTTTTAAAAAAAATATTCTCATTCCCCCTTCCCGTCTTTAGGTTGAGGCAGATCAAGAGTGGAGCAATTCTTGAGTGGGGCGAAGGATTCCCATCCAAGAGTAGAAAAGTAAGTTCAATTTTTGATTACTTTTCAGCAGGGTTCCCCGATACATATCAGTAGATATATTATCCGATATTTATTCTGAAAATATCAAGATATTTTGATATTTTCGATATTTATTTTTTGAAATGCGATATTTTCAATAGAAAAATTGTCTTCATCATATTAATGATGTCATCTTTAGTATGATGTAATAAATAATATGATATTCCTTTTTTATTTTCTGATAATAAAATTAGAAGTTAAAAAACAACTTGAATAGAGATGAAAAATGCGTAGTTAAAAATGAAAAGTTAATCAGAATATGGAAATGTGTCTAATGTTTGTACAATGTGTGTTAGTGCTAAAAAATAATAATACAACCTAAAAATGCAACATATAGTTTTGTTTTAGTAACAAAATTACTATGTAAAACAAAACAAAAGATTTAAATTTTATATTTGTTTTTTATTTTGTTCAGTTAAAGTTTTGTTTTATGTCTTTGCAATGTGATAAAACAATAAATAAGTTGTTTAGTTCTAATGTTTTTCAAATAAAGTCAATATTATAGTTTGAAGTATTAATTAATAAAAAAGTTATGGGTATTAAAAAAAAATACATATAAATATTACATATTGAAAAAATCAATTACACTAATAGTGTATAATGTATGGTTATCAATAAGTTTTCATCTTTTGGTTTGATATTACATGATAGTTGATATTTATGTATATGATACTGTTATTATTTTTATATGAACATAATAGTCAATATCCAGCATAGTAGCCAACATCATCATTAGGTTATGTAATTTTTAAAACATTAAACTATTACATTTCAGCAAAAATAGCTGCATAACATTTCATTGTTGTAAATTTTAATGTATATTTATGTAGAGAAATATTGAAAGAAACATTAATTTTTAGTCTGTACTGTCATAATACTTATTTAAGGAAATAAATAACATTGATTTGAGGATGTAGTTACTGATTAAAGAATTAAGCTTGCGCGAATTGAAAATATTGGGTATATATCAAAATATCGGATATTTTCGCAAATGTCACGATATTTACGAACCCTGCTTTTCAGCTTATAATTGAAATGATTAATGCATTGCTAATTCCTACTGTGCATTCATTTAACATATAGAGTTTTTATCAAGTTTTATGCTCAATATAGTCCTGTTATGGACGGCTTAATTTTTACTAATATTTTAGTTAATAATTTTATAGCTATACAGAAAGTTCTCTAAAAATAGCTTAAAGCTAATTTTTAAGTTAATATCATGAACTAAAATGTGTGGTCAGTGGCCATTACTTGTACACCCATACACGATCTAAGTCAAAATACTTGTGTCTGTGTGTGTGTTTGATAGCCGAAGTCATGTGCAAATGAAACATCTTTCATGTTAGTCATTGTCAGTTCCATACATAGCGCCCTTGTGGTTGCTGAAGGGGGGCGGCAAAAGGTTTGAAAGCGCACAATCCAGAAAATTAGCTCTATAAGTTACAGGGGGAAAATATTTTTTATATCGTAATAGGGGGTGGGGGTACACTTACAAATCTTGCGGGGGAGCGCACCTTAGTCTATGTATGCTATTGGTCATTGTCATGTGTTGACTTGACTAATAATTGACTTCCTGTAAAATGTTTTTATTCTTATCTATTAAATGCAAAGTTACCTCACTGCATTCAATCATCTTCATTCATTTGATTTTTGTTGTGATGTGGATCAAATAATTTCCCGGAGTGGGTAGATAAATGATTTAGGGGCAATTATCCAGGTATATGCCCCAGGCTAATTACATACTCAAACTTGGGTATTTTGTTTTTAAAAAATGTACACACAGATTTAGTTTAGGCGAGGTAAAGAAAGTTTCCCCGCATTGTCAAATACTCTGCTTAATTGAATATTATTTATTTCAATTAACAATATTAGTTTAATCGGGGCCAATAGTACATACATATATATATTGCATAGTCTATGATACTTTTATTAGAATTGTTAAAAGATGTAAGTTATTTTTTAATGGATCTAAGAACCTTTACAATGTGATAGTTAGAAAAATATCAGATGTCAATTTTAAGAATTTTTGAAATAATATCACAACTACCATCATAAAAATCGAAAGTTAAAAATCAATGTAAATAAAGCACAAATTAGGTTAGTTAGCACAAAAAAGCTGTGGGGGAACTGATAGTTCTCTCACAGCTTTCATGTTGTGTTGCTCCATTGTACAGGCCCGGATTACCCATTAGGCCATCCTAGGCCCTGGCCTAGGGGCGCAAGTTGGAATGGGCGCATATTGAGGAGGAAAAAAAATATTCATAATTCGTTGATAAAATAAATAAATAAACAAACAAAAAAGAAAGGAAAAAAAAAAAAAAAAAGAACGCGGAGCGCGAGTATATGGAGAAAAATGGTCAATTAGAACTGATTGCAACCTGCCCCCTGAGCAGGAGAAAAAAATTGAAAGGTAGGGTGCGTAAAGTCTGAGTCGAAATAATTCTGGTCAAAGCAAATACTTTTCAATACCTTCGATTTGAGCAATCATTTCTTGAAAATACAGCACACAGGAAAATTAGTAGCAGCCATAGTACAGAAAATGGTCTATTATAAAACTTGTTTATGAAATAATTTTTCTCTTGATGTCTTTAAATCATGTCAGTAAGTTTGTTTTGCAATTAATAATTTATTAATTTATATTTATTTAAGACAGTCAACCCACAGGGCGTACGAAGTTTAAATTTTTGGAAGTTGTTCACATTAATCAATTTACCGAATGAAACTTCAAATTTTACCGAATGACAAAATACGAGCCTACACAAGCTCCAACATTTAACGAAAAGAGACATTAGACACCCTTATAAAAATTTATTACAAATTTGCTTCCGAATTTGCCAAACTGATACATCATTTGCCGAATAAGAAAATTTTGGAGAGTTAGCAATGACCTCACGTCCGAGCTCCGCTGCTACAAATATTGCTTATTTTGTACTCAAAATATTTACCATAGACTGCTTTAGTTCTCAACAAACACGTGCATCGTATAACAAGTTCCTAATAATTAATTTCTAATGCACAATTTTATGTATTTTATTTATAATTATATCAGTGATAGGGGTTCATTTTCAACATATTATTTTTCAAAATATTTTAATGAAGGTCAAAGCAAAGTGGACAAAAATTATGACATGCCTTGAAATATGTTTTAAATAGAAGAACAATTAAAGAGAGGGATAAAACAATTGTGAGAAAAGGAGCATCAACATTCTAATCTTTCTAATGTAGAAAATGAAAGCAAAACAAAAGTGTATCAAGAAATTCAAGAGCAATGTTTTTTAAATTTAAATAAAATAAATTAAAAATTACTTTAAGCTATCATTGCTAATTATCTCCTCTGCCCAAAACATTATTATTCTTTTTTTCTGAGGCCACAGACGTTTGATTTTCAATTTCATTATGGAAAAATTTAAAAAATAATAAAAAATTGTTGTTTGAAAAAGAAAGCGTGAGACAAGATGTTTTACAACATATTTTCAAGAATAAATAAAAGTTTTGCGACGTAGTGAAATAAGGGAAGGGAGCATTTCTGAGCCTTATCCTTTAAATTCACGTCACCAAAGCAGACTAAAATTGTGTTTTAATAATTTTAATTTCAGAAACATTCCATGGGAGATCCCCTAAATCCGCTTAATTTTTTCCCCTTGCATCATTTTCGAATTTTTCATTTATCTGATTTCAACAGATTTGTCAAGGAGGGTCCTCACCCCGACCCCTCCCCACATTTGAAACCCTCCTAAAATTTCAAAATTTTTTAATAAGAGAAGAGTTCCCAACTCCCATCTCTTCACCCAGTACTGTTATAGATGCATTAGAATTTTTACAAATGCATATTTCGAAATTTTTTCTCTATGGAAAGCTCTCAAGCGCCCCACCTCCACACCATAACAGATCATCTAAAATTTCGTTTTCAGACAGCAAGATCGAAAACTTTTTCGTCAAGTGACCCTGACCTCAGGCCTCTCCCACCTCATTAAAAATTGTCTAAAATCTCGTGTTTTGGGTCTCAATTTTAATAAATATTCCCAAAGAGCCCCCTCCCCCGTTTTCGGCATTCAGTCCTCATCTAACACTATTCAAATCGTCTAATTGTTTTCATTACTTCAATTCCGACACCTTTACCGAAGCGAATTACTGAACCCAATCGTCTAAAATTATATTTTAGGATCTCGGGAGAGCTCTCCCGCCTTTCCGGATTTCCGCCTTTCCAAAGCATCATTAACTTTTAGGTCTGAGCCTTTTCGACCGCGCATCTCCCTCCAGACTGGGTGTTTATGTCGCTTTTCGTGATTTTTTAAAAAACACTTGGAAACAGTTAATGTTGGTAATTTTAATTTTATTAAATACTTCAGAATGTTTTCTTTCATGATGAAAGACCTATTTAAGTGAAACAACAATTAATATTTAGTAAGAAATTGTCGAAAAATGCATGTGAAAAATGGACTTGAAAAAAAAGTTCCGCATAGAAAAATATCATTTTTGACCATGAAAATATGCACAAATTTAATTAAAAACTTACCCAAATCTTGAAAAAATATCTAAAAAACGATTTAGTTTTCAAATGCACATTATTTTGCAAAATTGGCTTTGGTGTGGTACATTTCAAAACACGGATTTGCACTGTCGCACGCTTGCACTAACTCGTATAAGCCTCGATTCTATTGCGTCTCCTGCAGTTAATTCTGATTAGTAGTGCTATCTATGTTTTTTTAAAGAAAATAAAAGGTCCATAGATAATATTTAAAAAGGATTGAAACGAAAAAACCCCGTATTTTCATAGCTACAGTAGCTCGGGCTTAGACCGGAAAGTGTTAACGTTCGTCAAAATTTTTAGGTTTCGAAAAGCGGCGAGGAGGAGTATTCAAGCTCATTCCTTTATCAAACATCATCAAAGCTGACTCACTAACACACTTGCTTATGTAGGACTTCAATTTCGAAAACTTACCCGGGGGAGGGGGGGCAGAGGTAAGCGACTGACATTTTTAGGGCAAAACAGTATGTATTTTGTAACATTCAAAGAAAAATTTTCGTTGTGATATTGGGCTTTTCAACTGGATTATTATACCATTAAATTCAGCTTAAAAATTACAATAATCCAGGAGAAAAGATCGTTTCTACAACGTATATTTTGTTTTGAATGTAACAAAACACTTACAATTTTGCTTTATAAATAATACAAAAATCATAAATATCAATAAATTAAAAAAATCAATAATCTTTAAAATTGCGCGTTGAATAGGCCTGCTGCGAGTTGCCCCATTACTTTCCGATAAATGGCATAAAATTGCATTTGAAAGCTTCAATTTCGACAAATTCCCGAGGAACCACCTGTGGACTTTTCTTTTTCGAGCATTGACAGAGGAATACGAAAAAAAAAAAAAAAAAGGGAGGAAAGAAAGAAAAAAACAAAATCATAAATCAGTTCATCAAATGGCGCGGAGAGGGGGAGATTCGATTTTGATAGGGTTCGGATGTGTGAGGTGGGGCGTAGTTTCTAAGTTTGGCCTAGAGCGTAAATAGACTTTAATCCGGCCCTGCCATTGTAGCCTTAAAATATCTATATGCTGTACTTTTTACCTAATTTGCTTTATTTACATTGATTTTTAACTTCAATTATATTTTAGCACAAAGCTTATTTGATCATTTTTCATTTACCATTATAACTGTTTGCTGAATTTCATTTTGAGCTCTATTATCAGTACTCTTTATCAGTCGCATCTCTTTCAGTTTGAAAATTTACTGAACATTCTTTGTCTATTAATTGAAATTTTATTCTTTTTAAATCTGGGAAAATACTAGAGATCTTATGCTACTAGAGTATGCTTCTTTATCCGCTAGGCTAAAACTTAGTCATCATGTGGAGAGAGTCGTGGTAGAAAAAGAGGGGAGGGGAGCTGTTTGTGATCTTTGTCGCCACGTCATAATGAAGTTAGATTATGTTTAACTAAGTT
>JAXGGA010019449.1:0-20070 GCA_038373865.1 Uloborus plumipes
ACTGCTTTGGTTAGGGACAAAGGGAAATTTTGGGCCAGCTAAAAAGTGCCCACTTGTCGATTGTTACAATTGGGTGTCATCTCTCACTGCTCTTCGAAATCCAGCCATTGCGATTGGCTAAAATCGGGGGCTTGGCGTGGACCGCTTTGATCTGGCCCCCGAATTCGTTCTCAAAGCCGTGCGAATGCGAAGCGCTTAGGTGCGAAGCGCTAAAATTGATGGAGTTAGAAAATTTTTTTGTGCTATATTAGCGATGTGGGGGGGGGGGGGAGTTGAAGGTTTAAAATATATTTTGTGCCCTATGTTTTTTTTTTTGGTTGAAGCACAAACGATTATGTTTTATTAGGCATTTTTTTTCTTCCAATTTTTCTGGGTGGGCTCGGCCCACCCGGCCCATAGTCAGGAGCCGCCCCTGCCAACAAAACCCTCTTAAACGAATCAGGGCGCTGAGAAGCAATCTCACCCTAGTCGGAAACTAGGGGTCCGGCGATTAGGGGGAAAAAATCTGAGTGGTATAAGTTTTATGGGGGAGGGGTGGGGGGAGCACGGGTCAAACTAACAAGTAGCTTGCCTTGAGCCTGAATTGATTTGGGAAAGAGAGCTGGAAGTGCTAATAAGAGTCTTGTTTTCAAGTATGTTTTGCAGCTAATAAGAATTTGAACTGTCTTTTTTTTTTTTGTACTTCTTCAAATTTTCACTCGTTTAATAGTTAAGAGCAAGAATCTGAGAGAGTGTCACACCTGTGATTCATGACCTCTCAGATTTTTTCCAAAAAATTACCAAATGTTTGTTATCTTATTGAAAGACCAAATCCAGAATGTTTTGTTCTAAAGTTGAGTTGTTTAGTTTTTATGGATCCCTAAAGGTGAAGGTGCGGCATCAAAAATTAAGCGGATTTTCAAGACATGGAAGTTGCTGTGAGCCAAAACTCCTACCAGGAACTGTTGAACTCCAATTTTCTTTTTGTATATGGAATATAAAAGGTGGAAACTTTAAAAAATGAATGTTAAATTTGAGGTAAGTTGTTGCCGTAAGGTCAGTGAAGGCCCTCAAAACAAGGCATTTTTGACGTTTTTCAGCATTTTTGAGGTCCAAAAACAGCTTGTACATTTTAGTTGCCACGGCAAAAGTAGTGTCGTTTGAAAGACCAGTGTAAGTATTTTAAAAAAAATGTATAAATAACCCAGGAAAGTTCAACGTGCTTTTAGTTGCGTGAGGCCGAAATATGAAAAATGTCATATTTTACCGATATTCAATCGGTCATAACTTCCTCTGCCAACAACATATTGAAATTTTTTTTTTTGCCAATGTCATACTCTATTCTTTGTCTTAACAGAACAGTTGAGTCCTTTGAGGCGAAATGTTGAAAAAATTTTTACAAAAAATTTCTTTTTTCCTGTGCATTTTTTGTAAAAAAATTTTAAGCATTTCGCCTCAAAGGACTCAACTGTTCTGTTAAGACAAGGAATAGAGTATGACATTGGCAAAAAAAATATTTCAATATGTTGTTGGCAGAGGAAGTTATGACCGTTTGAATATCGGTAAAATATGACATTTTTCATATTTCGGCCTTACGCAACAAAAGCACGTTGAACTTTCCTCGGTTATTTATACATTATTTGAAAGTGCTTACACTGGTCTTTCAAAAGACACTACTTTTGCTGTGGCAACTGAACTGTATAAGCTGTTTTTGGACCTCAAAAACGCTAAAAAACGTCAAAAATGCCTTGTTTTGAGGGCCTTCACTGACCTTACGGCAGCAGCTTACAACAAATTTAACATTCATTTTGTAAAGTTTCAACCTTCTATATTCCATATACAAAAAGAAAATTGGAGTTCAACAGTTCCTGGTAAGAGTTTTGGCTCACAGCAGCTTCCATGTCTTGAAAATCCGCTTAATTTTTAATGCCGCACCTTCACCTTTAGGGCTCCATAAAAACTAAACAACTCAACTTTAGAACAAAACATTCTGGATTTGGTTTTTCAATAAGATAATAAACATTTGGTAAATTTTCGGAAAAAATCTGAGAGGTCATGAATCACCTTATAATGCTAGGCGTGACAGTTTCTCAGATTCTTGCTCTTAAAAGGAAAAAAAACTTTTTTTTTTCTATTTGAAATTTAATTTTTTTTTCTGTTTTACATTATAAAACGATTCGGGTTTCTGGGGGGGGGGGCGTCTGCCCCCCCCCTCTGGATACGGCCTTGGTGTAGCTTATAGTTACAATTGCTTTGCAGTGTAGCTTGTTGTTACAATTGCTTTGCAGTGCAGCTTATAGTTACTATTGCTTTACAGTGTAGCACATGAAATGATTGACGTCTCCAAGATGTCAATCATTTCATGTGCTCTTACAGACTGTTTGACTTTTCAGAGACGTCATTGTATGTCAAGAGGCTAAAATGTATATCTGCATAATGTTTTTTCTTTTATTAAACAGTTTTTATATAATTTAATGCTTGCTTACTTTTTGCTGAATCAAGAGCTTTTCGACAGTCTCCATTACTTTCTGCGACTGCATCTACCTGGGAGAGCACGATAGCTTCCTTTTGAGCCTTGCCAACATCATTCATTTCGTTGTCTCTTTGTACTGGAGTGTCCGAATATCTCTCTTTGTATTCTTTATGGGTGTCTGGATTTTTGAAGATCGAAAGTGGTAATTCCGGAAAGACACACAATGATATAATTAGAAAAATCACGAAAACTACGCTGATGATGGCGAACACGATGATTACCTGACCTTCTAGAATGTTTCCAAACACAGGGACGTCCCACTCAATTGCTCCTATGACGTAACCTAAACCGGCCCCGAGACCGGCCATCAAGCTGAAAACGCCGAGCCCCGTAGCATGATCTTTTGGTAAGCTCACATCAAGCATATAAGCTCTGCATGGAGATTGGCAGATATCACAGCAGGAATCTACGAGGATTGTTCCCAGAACAGTGAACACAACGCTTCTGACCAATAATGTGCTGTCAGATGTGGGCTCGGTGAAATTATCAGTCTTTGGGTTCGTTCTAAAGTCATCGAGCGATTTAGGCGGTGGAAGTTTTTGAGAGGATGGTTTCACAGTTGGAAGCTCTTCAAGATTATTTTGATGGAGGAAGCTTGTTCTTGAAGCTTCAGAATTATGAGATGTATGAAAATTCAGCGGGTCGTGAAATTCGTGAGTTCTTTCAGATGTAATGCGTCCATAAGCATCAACTTTGCTGCTAATATTTGGTTGGACGTTGTTTGGAGACGGTACATCACCCAGCGCTATACCGATTTGCCTTCCATACGGCACCAGGAGTAAACCAACTATAATGCACATTGACAATCCTATAATAAACGGCCTCCGACGTCCAATTCTGGAAGAACAGACATCACTTATTGAACCCAAAATAGGAGTTAGCAAGAAAGCAATAAATGGACTTAAGCACCAAATCATTGTCACGAATTTGATTTCCATCCCAAGGCTTAGCAGTAAGGGCGTAACGAATGCTGTCTCTGCTGCATAACAAAATTCAATACCGCATACCGTAGCACTTAGAAGAATCAGTTCCCACAAACTTTTTCTACGGAAGATGTAGGCATACTTTTTTGGGATGTGCTTTGTTGGGACAGTTTTCGGATGTTTAAAACAACGAGCCGTCGCAGAACTGGCACAGAATTTGACTCCATTCCAGAAATCTTCTATGATATTAAGGCAGGAATTTTCTTTTATGTATTCAAAAGATTCTTTGGATTTGTTTCTTATGGTATGTAATGCTATAATTGATCGTACACGTGAAGACTGCTTCTTCATTTTAGTATCTGAAATTAAAAAAATAAAATAAGTGACTTTCTTATATTGATGTTGAAGAAGTACATTATATTAGTTTTTTTAATACCTACTTGACTTATGAAGTTGTTGAAAGTGTGAACAAGATTGGGGATTGCAGCTGACTTAAAGTCCTTAAGTGGCCTATTGTTGCTACACATTTGTATTTTATACAACTAATAAAATTATAATACACGTGTGAATTATACCATGTTTTTGGCCATGTATAAGGAGGACTGGAATGTAATGCTTTTTCAAATATTTAAGTTTTAACGAGTTTTATTTTTAATCAATGATGCAATTGCCTTAGTTATTATCAACAACCTTTTGCCATCAAGTGGACAAACATCCTTCCTGAATAGATAAAACAACTAGTTTTGAACCAAAATATCTGGACATGACAGTTTGGATAGCAGTGGAATTTTCAAGATATATATTCTAGTCATATAGTGACCAGAATAAAGGACGAGAATCAGATCGTGCAACTTCGGGCAAGTTCCAGCTATTACTAACAGTAAGAGCTTGGTTCTGAAACATTATTGTGAAAGATCACAGCGCTCAAAACGAAACATGGGAGAAAAAAGGATGATTTCCTATGGATTGCGTCACTCACAGTACTCACCTGACATACATAATCTGCTTTTTGCTGTAGTCCGATTGCTATTTGACAGAAAACTTGAAGAAATAGCTGATATTCAAAATGCCATCTCCAGACATCGTGGTCCAAAAACAACTGATTTTTACCTATATAGAATTGAAAATTTGAGGCATTAAATGGCGCAAAGATGTCAATAACGTGGGTACTTTCTTTGTGATTGATTAAAAAATATTTCGTTCAAAATTCATTTATCTGGGGTTGGGGGGGGAAGGGAGGAAATAAAGCATACTTTTCCATTCTTAATAAACTTTGTATCGCTGAAATTTGTGTGCCTATTTCTCCTGATTTTTTTTAGAATACAGCCAAATCTCGTTGTTGCGTTTTCTTTTGATCTTTGCGAAAAACGGCATCACAAGTAGAGGGACATTTTAAGTTTTAACCAGAACAGCCGCAAAATATATCACTTTTTTATAAATTAAATTACAATTACATATTTAATAAATTAAAAGTACTTTTTAAAGAAAGGAAGACTAGGCTCAAATCAGAAGATAAAAAGTCTTAGCTTTTTCATTTTACACTAAAATATATTTCAAAAGATTTTATTGTTTCTTAAATTATAAATTAAAATTTTTTTCTATGTATTTCGGACGGTTATCCTTGGCTGAATCGATTAACAACACGTTTCTCATTACTTGTCAGTTATTCCTACATCAAATTTTACCAGATATTTTTATTAGTTTTGCAGTAATTTCAGTCATAAAGACTAATTTGATTTTGTCAGACCAGCTTAAAGCGTTGTGGTAGCCGAAGTTTCATACAAGATCAGCTGTATTCATTATTTTGCTGAAAGAAGTTCAGTTGTAAGCAGGGCCCGATTAAGATATCACGGGGCCCTAGGCCAAATACTTTTTTGGGGCCTCATGTACTGAGGCTTTACAATTTTAGGCATAGGATAAAACAAATTTAGGCATTGACTACAGCAATTTTAGCCATTTGGGGGCTCTTAAACTGTGGGGGCCCTAGGCCACGGCCTAGTTGGCCTATTCAGTAATCAGGCCCTAGCTGTAAGATATTCGATCTTGTCTGAACTGCTTAAAGCTTTGTGGTAACTGAAGTTCACACAAAAACATAGGGTTATAAATATTTTCCTGAAGGAATTTATAGTTGAGAAGTCATATTCGATATTTTCTGAACAGCTGAAAGGTAACCGGAGTTTTTGATTAAACTAGGCGTTTTCACTAATTTATTGCAAGAATTTCAGTTGTAAAGAAATTTGATTTTGTCTGAACAGCTTCAAGCGCTGTGGTAATCGGTGCTTCGCATTGTGATGACGCGATTTTGAAATATAGACGTGTCACCTGGAATGTTGTGACGACGGGATTTTGCGTTAACAGATTTAACTACACTTTATAAAAGAGAAATAATTTACCAGTATGTAGTAATTTAACCATGGTCCTTTTGTAGCGCACCCCTTAGATTTTCTCTACGGTCTTCGGAGCCTTTGGTTTATAAATGTTAGCTTCACATAAGCTGGTTGATAAGATTTATTGAACTTACGAACCACAACGACTGTATCGGTGGTTCTGAGACAAGCTACTGATCAAAAGCCATCAAAATAAATTCTCAACAAAAGTGAAACTTTTCTCTGCTGTTCTGTCTCTCATTCTTTTGATAAGGAATTTGTTTGATTGAATTTTGTGAAAAAGAGATAACTTTTCTATCACTTTGCTCTTTTAGAATATTTCATGCAAGACTTAACAAGGCCTCTCTGGTTCTGGTATTGTTCTGATGGTATCTGATAAGGCGTACCTAAGTAACATTTAGCCTCCGAAGAAAACGTTTGTGTGCTATTTTGCTATCTTAACATCTGTACTTCTCTCACATTAAACGTAAAAGCGAGAGAGAGATAAATGCAATTCAAAAAGAACGCGATTATTTTTGAAAAATATTTTTTATTTGAGATTTTCTGATTTACTTTTTAGAGTAATAACAGTAACAACAACAAAAGAGGATGGATTAAATCTTTGATTTTATTTCTTACACAGTAAATTAAAAAAAAAAAAATAAATTTTGACACCTTGAACTCAAATTACGTTTTCTGCAATCAGGAATTCGTTTCGTTTGGGGCTATATATGCCCAGGTTTTTGATGAGGACTACAATCTAGTGTATTGCCTCCATTACACATGATTTTTATTACATATATCTTGTACAGACAATGTATGAAAGAGTTATATCACAACGGAAGGAAAGTGCATCCGGAGCGAGGGTGGGTGTAGAACCCACCGTCTCAGAGTTATCGGCTACACGCCTTAGACCGCTCGGCCACTGAGACCCCCAATCAGGAATTGTGATAGGTGTGTGTGTTTTGTGTGTAGGCGTGTGTGGATGACATGGACGCCACCATCAGGAGAGAAAGAATTCGAGGACCTGCACCACCAGGAGGAGCAGTGGCCGCTGGACCTCCGAGCAGGTCTAGCATTGTCCACCCACTCGGTAGCAGGGGAACCGCCCAGCCACAGCAGTCGAAAATAAATATAAATAGCGATTTGTCATTACTCGATAAAAAGTTCTCTTTTCCCCTGTTTCGTTCGGAAGGTAGGGCAGTCGGTTATTAAAGTACTGTGCTTATCTTCACAGAGCTGTAAATGCTAACTTAAGTACTATTTATACATTTTGCAAGGAAGAACGGAAAGTTAGTTAGTAAGAAGAACAGCCACTTAAATGCAGTCCAGGAGCTATCCCACCAAGCGCTTCACAAAACACTTCACAAAAAAGTCAAATAACACTCAACGCACCGCTAACTTACAACCTGTTTACTGCGCTCCGGAAGCTGGCAGAACGTGTGCTTTATGTCGCTCAGCCATGGAGGTGTCAAAAAAGGCTTAGTAAAAAGGCTTAGCTAAGAATACAGAAAAGCTGGTAGCTAAATAGATAATTTGCAGTAAAAAATATATTGCGGTCCTAAATTGAGATAAAAACTATCCTATCATTTAAGTTGGACCAAACTGAAACTGCGTGCAAAATTTGGTTAAAATCGGTTCAGTAGCTGAGGAGTCCATTGGCCACAGACACAGGGACACGTAATTTTTATATGTTAAGATAATTTTCTGGAAAGATTTCTTCCTAAAAGTACATCAATATATACATTTCACAGCTACTTTTATACGTTAAAGCCCAGTTGCGTACCCAGAATTATTTCCTGGAAGAGGCTCTCATAATTTTGTTAGGAACTTCAAAGCGTGAAGTAAAAGGGCAAGATTACTGACTTTTCAGAAGACCCCCCCACTTCCCCCCCAAAAGTTACAGGTCACAATACAAGTCGCAATAACGCAAGTTTATAGAGCCCATGGCGACGTCCAGAGAATAGATAGAGGTGGGTGCTTCGGGAGAAACACTCAGAAAATGATTCTAAATAGCAATTGTAGAAACAAAATTTTAGGGGTGCTAAGGGAGGATCGGGAGGGAGCGAGGGCAAGAGAACTTCGCTGAATTAAAATTTCGTAATTCGAACTCTATTTCCTTTTAAAACCTGAAGTCAATTTTTTGATAACTTTGATTGTCTTAGTGTTTTAGAAGCTCCCATGAAAATGTTCGCACTTAAGGTTTTAAAATCATAGTTTTAGATTTTTTAGTGTTGTTAAGTGAAAAGGGAGGCTCTGAAATCTCTCTGCATGGATAATTTTCGCCATTGGACTGTGAAAAACTCAATCGTAGGTAGTCCGTGTAACCTCAAGAGAGAAAGAGAGAACTTTAGAAAACATTTTAAAATTGAAATTGAATAAGACGCAATTTCAGACTTTTTTTTGGGTCAGTTTAGGGGTCCGGCTGTTCTCTGATCGAAATTTTTTGACATTGAAGTTTGAAAAACACGGCTTTAGAACTTGCTTCATAATGATATAAGAAAAAGGAGACAAGGGGTTCCAGGGCTCTCTCCTGAAGTCTTTATAACAATAAAAGGGTTCACCCCCTTAATTCTACCGTGGGTGCGCCACTGTAAGAGTCACAAGGGCTGTAATACTTGTTATACCATGAAATGGGTTTCTGCAGTCCATTATCACAGAAGTCTGCCACCTGGGAATGAAGCCAGTGTATCACAGCTGTGAATGTCTTCGTTTGGGGGAAAGTGATGTCAGGACAGAACGTTCATCAGGCGAAAGATCAGGTGGAAGTCGCTGGGAGCAAGATCGGGAGTTCCGAGTGGACGGTCAAGCACCTTAGCGCTTTTTGTAGAATTCGCTGCATGTTGGTGGACAATTGCGACACCCTGGCTCTGTTTCCAGGTGTCGAACTTCCATGGTATGAACTGCAAAAACTTATCCCACCGGATGATAAGCGTTATAATGGTTTTAATACGGAGAAGTAGCTGAAAAATTACTGTTCTTTTGCAGCAAATCTTTCTGGCTAATTTTGTTTTCTTTCTTTTTTATGGACAGTGGGAAACCTTTTTTTTAAAAGATACTACAAAACTAGAAATTTTATAAACAGCTTTGAGATTATATGCGATTAGCCATTCTGTCCACCGTCAATTTTTGTCTAAGCGCTCTCTATGACTACTACACAAAAGTTTCATGCAAGTTAGCTAAAATTTGTTCTTTTGATGACGGTATTTCTGCAATGAAATCCTTCAATTCAATTTTCACTCACTTCCAGTGCTCGCATTGATTTGAAAAGTAACATACTATCTTAGATCTGATGACAATCCAGTATCCGCCATTAAATTTATTAATTAATCACTAGTACTAGTTTTGTTCTAATTTCAAGAAAAATTTCTCCTAAAATCTTTAATGTCCTCTCCGCCTAAAACTAACTTGTTTGAGGCTTCTAAGTTAATTAGAATAGAACGGGAGCATTACTTATCACCAGCCAGCACAAATTTAAGGTTTACCGAAATTTCTTTGATTGTTAGTTATGAATCGAAAGACTTAAAAAATTAAGGAATTAACGCCTGAACGATTAGTTATTTTCTAAGTAAGAAAACGGTTATAAAAGTGACTATTTTTTTTTATCCCTGAAAATTATGAAAACATATGTATGAACTACGCATACATTCATTTCATGGTTTTTGCTTGAAGTTTTGAAAAATTAATTCAGGGTTACTAGAAAATAATGTTTGTTTTCCAGCAAGCTAGGAATGTTAAAAAAAAAAAAGTTTTATTTCTTATCCTGTTTCTGTTATCTGATGTGCAAAATAAGAAGTGAAATGTTTTCGGGTAAAAGAAATAAATTAGTTTCATTCTTATTGGCCCGTTACTACGTTAACATTCCAGCCCAGAAATGTCACTGGAGCGAGAAATAAAGGGCGGAAACTGAAGCCCGTGATTTTGACAAGAGCGATCGGGAAAGGGTTGAAAAATATTTTTAATGCCGCACATTTTGCATATATTTTGTTTTTAACGCACTTTTACTTTATTGACTTATGAATATGTCATGGAATCATTCAGTTCAATTTTTATCCATTTCTGTTCGTTCAGATTATTTGAAATTTAGGAATCATACAAACAAATGATGATAATACAAACTTAGGGGTTGTATTTCTTGAAAAAAGACTTTTCCTGTCATTAAAATTGTACAGGGCGGATAAAAAAAAGAGTGAAGAAAATACTTTTTCCCATTAACATTACGTATGAATCGAAAGCCCTCCTTTTACTACTCTAGATTAAATATGTTTAAAATTTGAAATATGTCATAAGAATAATACTTGTTTTTTGTCAGTAGAAATTTTAATTTCCAGCGCAAATGAAAGAGAATGTTAAATTATTAGCAGCAGTCATTTTTAAGGGGTTACAGTACCTTTCTAACAAATTTCTTTAATTTAAGTGAAAAAGTTAATTCTTTAAAATCATTGTTTCTGCACTTGTTTAACAATCAATAATTTATTTTCAAACTTTAAAAATTTTTAAAACTTTTTTTGAAAATTTGAAAAATGTAAGAAAATTTCAATTTTTTAAAAACCCTAAGGCTTTTTTGTTTCTGCACTAATTTAAAAATTTCTTTTTGCGAAATGATCACAAGGATTACCTGAAAAAATCTGTGCATTCATTTTCTTATATTTTGATTAGAAAATATTTTGTGGCCTTTTTAACCGACTTCAACAAAGGAGGAGGTTATACAATTCGTCGGAGAAATTTTTTTTTTTCGGTATGTTCCAAGATTACTCGAAGAAGCCTGGACCGATTTCAAAAATTCTTTTTTTGTTAGAAAGGTCTTTCTTTCCGATTGGTCCCATCCTCTCGTGGTCCGGGTTCGATAACGGGAACCTGCAGAAATCTTTCGAAAAAGAAATTGGAATCGCAGTAATCGTAATAATGACCATTTTGAACGCCAGGCTTCTCTGGATTGCATAATGAAATTCATTTCTATGGTCTTTTTGAAAATTTTAAACCGAGTATCTTTCTATGTCCTGCTTTTTTCTCCTTAACTCCAACGAACTTAAAGTCGTACCAGGTACTGATTGATTCGTAATATTTCAGGTTTTATTAGTCTTAATTTACATAAGTTTTGATAAAGGAATTCTGAAGAAAGTGAGGAAAATCTCCAAATTTTTGCTCAAATTTAAAGCGATTTGTCCTAAATGATTAAATATGAAATACATTGTTACAAAACGTGATTGATATGAAACAGTAATTATAATGATCTCCCCAAAAACAACAGTGTTGTAAAAAAATCCCCCGCCAAGAAAACCTTAAATACTCAGCCTTAAAAAGTTATGATATCGAGTTTTCCCGCCAAGTTTGTGCCAAACTACAACTAACCTGTATGTATAGTTCTTTTAAATTGTTTTCAGTCCTGCCAGGCGGGAAGCTTTGTCTTGTGAGGTGATTGCTTAATGAGTAAAAACTTCCCGCCTGGCAGGACTGAAAACAATTTAAAAGAACTATACATACAGGTTAGTTGTAGTTTGGCACAAACTTGGCGGGAAAACTCGATATCATAACTTTTTAAGGCTGAGTATTTAAGGTTTTCTTGGCGGGGGATTTTTTTACAACACTGTTGTTTTTGGGGAGATATCACATGTTTTTGCATTAATATTATTTCTTTGCCTGTTTTTTTTTTTCTCTTCAAAATTTACTTTGCATGTTTTTTTTTTCCCTTCAACATTTTTCTTGGCGGTCCGACATATGTGGTTTTCTTGGCGGCATGCATTAAGTGCAAAAGTTCAAGTACCACCCGAACCGACGCAAAACAAAGCTAGTTGCTAACAATACTACGATTAAATTAAAAGTTTAAAAAAAAAACCCCAACCCTTACTGCCGATCTCATATTAAAATGAACTAAATTGAAGATCCCTTTTAAAAGCCTTATGCAATAAAATCAATTACAAATATTTTATTTGTTAACAAATAGAAACTGGCAACAGATGAAATTTCAATCATTGAGTTTTCTTTCCTCGCCGCCCAACAATGACAACATAAATGCTCAGATGTTGAACAGAGCTAGTAGATAGAAATCGGACCAATTTTAAGCATTAATAACTCCGGGGTGCGATGACCCCGGGGGGTAAATTTTGGGAAAATGTCCTCAATGTCTCATCGAGAATATTCATACCAAAAATCAACACTAAAGACCCCCGGGGAGAAAAGATACGGAAAATAAAAACGAGGGGGGAGGGGGTGGGGGTCGAAAAAACCCCTATGCCGAGCTTTGGGACAAAATAAATGTGGGTGCAAGCGTAGAGCTCAATCCTAGTTACCGTTTAGTCTGGACGCCTGTCAAACAATTTTTAAAAAGTGCGAAAAATAGCGATTTTATAACATATATCACCCCTCCCCCTGAGGGTCCTGGATGTTTTGCTTTAGTATGTGCCGTCAGGGGCCGCTGGAGATTGAGTATACCAAAAACGAACTCTAGGGATCTTCATGGGGCTGAGATACAGAGGGGTGAAAACCGCGGTTTGGTTACTCGCGTAAACAGTCCTTGGTTGCTCTTTTTACATTTTTCTTGACGAAGGAAATTTCTTGGCGGCTTGTATTTGGTTTTCTTGGCGGGGCGGGACGCTCCCGCGTCCCGTGATAATGAAAATTTTGAATGAAGGCTTAACTGAAGCAAACATGAAACTCATTAGCGTGCCACGTACGTAATACGTCGTAAAATTTTATGAACCGCCAGCATCTAGTGTTGTTTTGAAATATAAATTAGTTGAAAAGCCGTTAATATTTAACCTTTGATTAAACTAGTACACAAATAAATACCAGAGTGTAACAAGGATTATTTTTTAGTGTCAATCGTTTAAAATTTTAGACGGGTTGATACTTTCCAATGCCAGGGTCAAGATGAACAGATGTATCGTATTATTAGAGACATGTCGAGTAAGGGACCGGTAATTATAATGGGGGATTTCAATTTTCCGGGCATTGATTGGAATAATTCTTACCCCAATAATAGTAGAGAAGAGGAATTTCTAAAAGTAATTGGTGACTGTTTTTTAGATCAAGTTGTTTCTGAGGGAACACGGCAGGATACTGTTTTGGATCTTGTTTTCTGCAATGTTGAAGGTTCTGTACAGGCATTATGTGTAGGGGAGCATATTGGGGATAGTGACCACAACAGCATTAGGTTTGGGATTAAGTTTGATATGGACAAAGACAAAAATTTTAGGTTTGTACCTAATTTCAGAAATACTGATTTTGTCGCACTCAGGCAGAGTTTGAAAGCGGTTTTTTCATCAGGTTTGGACAATAGCGATGTAAATTTGCAGTGGACAGAGTTTAAGGAAAAACTAGCAAAAACAGTTGGAGATTTTGTTCCTTTTAGGAGAAAAGGGGTAAACACAAAAATTTGGCCCATGTGGTTCACTAGGGAAACTAAGGACGCTCTAAACCGTAAGCAAGCTGCTTTTCGTCGATTAAAAGAAACTGGTCACAGCGCAGACAGGCTACAGTATTGTGAGGCTAGGCGTAGTTTTAAGTATTTGGTACGGTTTCAGAAAAGAGAATTGGAACAAAAGCTGGCAGATAATATTGACAGGAATCCAAAGGAGTTTTTTGCATACGCAAATTCTGGGAAAGTTCGAAATACTCAAATTGGGCCACTAGTAGATGAGCATGGAAATTTAATTCAGAATGATGGTGATATAGCAAATGTTCTAAATGACTTTTTTTCCAGTGTTTTTAACGATAACTGTATCTCAACAGTTGACACAAGCAAGACACAAGCTACTAAACAGCTTGAGGACTTTGTATTTTCCAGGGAGGATGTATTACTTTATTTGAAAAAAATTAAAACCACAAAAGCTCCGGGACCAGATAATATTTATCCAAAAATTCTAGTAGAATGTGCAGAGGAATTAGTTGACGTTATAGTTAATATATTCAATGCTTCGTATAACTCAGGGATAGTGCCAGAGGACTGGAAACTAGCTAACATTACACCACTCTTCAAGAAAGGGTCTAGAGGTAATGCAGGAAATTATAGGCCTGTGAGTCTGACTTCAGTGGTATGTAAAATTTTTGAAACATTGATCAAAATTAAGATTATGAATTTCTTAGAAAATAATGGGCTGTTGAGTAGTTTGCAGTATGGTTTCAGAAAAGGTAAATCGTGTGCTACTAATTTATTACATTTCTACGACAAGGTTACCTTGGCTTTAGATAGCAAAAAATGCGTAGATGTTGTTTACATAGATTTTCAAAAAGCTTTCGATAAGGTGCCGCATGTAGCACTACTCAGTAAATTAGCTGATATAGGGGTAGGAGGTAAAATTCTTGTTTGGGTTAGGAATTGGCTGACAGGAAGGAAACAAAGAGTAGTTGTTACGGGTAACTATTCTAAATGGAGTGAGGTTTTAAGTGGGGTTCCCCAAGGATCAGTTTTAGGTCCCCTTTTGTTTATTATTTTTATGAATGACATTCATGAAAATGTTTCTGGAAACATGAATTGTTTTGCCGATGATGTCAAACTTATGGGGGTTGTAGAAAATGACGAACAAATAAATCAGCTGCAACAGGATTTGGACCATATTACTAAATGGGCAGACAAGTGGGGTATGGCAGTTAATGTCGGCAAATGTCAAGTGCTGCATTTCGGTCATGGAAATAAGCATACAAGCTATTATTTACAGGGTTCAGTCATTAGTAGGGCAGATAATGTTATGGATCTAGGTGTCTTAATCAATCAGGATTTCAAGTCTAGTCAACAGTGCAGCATAGCTAGTAACAAAGCCAATAGGATGCTTGGGTTTATTAATAGATCTATTTCAAACAAATCTAAGAAGGTTCTTCTGCCTCTATATAGAAGTTTGGTAAGACCTCATTTGGAGTATGCTGTTCAGTTTTGGTCTCCTTATCTGAAGAAAGACATTAATTTATTGGAAAGGGTACAAAGAAGGGCTACAAGGTTAGTAAATGGGTTTTCTAATTTAGACTATGATTCCAGACTTAGAATGCTTAATATGTACAGTCTTGAGCGAAGGAGAGCCAGAGGGGACATGATTCAGTTGTTTAAATTTATTAAAATGAATGATGTTACGGGGTTAGATTTTCGCACGGAAAGCAGGACAAGGGGTCATTGTTTTAAGCTGTTTAAATCTCAGGCTAATCTTGAAATTCGAAAAAATTACTATTTTAGCAGGGTAGTGGGAACTTGGAATAGCTTACCGGAAGAGGCGGTAAAGAGCAATGGAGTAGATGGCTTTAAGAGAGCCATTGATCTTCATTGGGGTCTTTAATTTGACTAGGATCAGCCAAGTTGGGCCCAGAGCCTGCTGCTGGTCGCCACATTTGTATTTGTATTTGTATTTCTTTCTTTTTTTCCCTTACATAGTTTATTTTATGAAGCATTTGCTTAAGCAAATTAGGTGAAGTTTTGTAATGGAAACATTACCTTATTTCATATGTACATTTACACTAAAAAGAATAAAATAAAATATTTTTGAAAAAAAAAAAAAATTGAACCGACTTCGGAACTTCACTCAGCAAATGCTCTAAAAAGTAAAAAATAATTTTATTCTTTGAACACCATCGATACTACATTTAAACATAAGTTTTGAAGTCGGCGCAAAAACTATAGGTAAAATGATGTTTACTATATTTTGCCAACATTTTCAGAGAAATCATTGAAAATTGAGAGCTGAATATTTGTACCATTACATAAATATGTATTTTTCAATGAATGCGAATGCGAATAAAGAACCTGGATTCATTTAAATTTATATTTATAGTTTCGAATGATTCTATTTAGCTGTTTTGCGCCGACTTCAAAACTTATGTTTAAATGTAGTATCGATGGTGTTCAAAGAATAAAATTATTTTTTACTTTTTAGAGCATTTGCTGAGTGAAGTTCCGAAGTCGGTTCAATTTTTTTTTTTTTTTCAAAAATATTTTATATGTAAAAAAATCTTAGAAAATTTTGTTCTTCGAGGTTTCTCGAACTCTAAAAATTTTTGTAATTTATAAAACGCTTATTCAATGCACAGTTTTGTTAAACATATTATCCTGCAGGTTCCACATTGCATTGCGGGGCCGTGGTGGCCCGATCGGTAAGGCGTCGGACTCGTGTCCGGAGGGACCCGGGTTCGATCCCAGCCGATCAAAGATCCACCGCCTTGATTAATGGTGGATGGGAGGCGTTAAAAATGTCGTGGTCACAAAGTCCTCCAAGTGAAACGATACCTCTGGGGGTGCTAGAACCTAGGGTTTGCTCGACCCTAGGTTCTGGTTCAAAATTAAGAATAGAGCGCTCTTTAGGGCCCTATTCCGGTTAAACCACGAAGCTGTGGTAGGTACGGGGGACCCTGGAGTGTGAAATGAAATGAAAGGTTCCACATTGCGTAGCTGGGATCGAACCCGAATGTGAAGTACAATATTCTTTCAATTGAAGAAGAAAAATAATTTTACCTGCAGGTAGCCTTACAACCCCATAAATGTTTCAAGCAACTTCTATCTGCAATTCTACATGCGAGCACCACAGTATCCAAACAGTGAAAATTACAATACATAAACCTCTTTTTTTTGACTCAAGTCACCCACTACAAATGTCGAAGGGAGGTCAGAAACCGAATATGATATATTTAGACCGAAGTCACATCGATTGTGGTCCAAACGCAGTCATGTGACCTGTTACCGTGGATTTAATCAGCGCACATTCGTAAACACAAACAATATTACTACTGACTATCTTCGGCAAACCTTAGACGCGAGATTGCTTGGGGCACAGATAACGAAATTTAACTATCCTGATTGGGAATTGTGGAGGATGGCCCCAAAATTGAATAGGAGGTCATGATAAAAAGGTTCAGGAGAAACAATGCGTTTACGTTTGAGAGTTCCCACTTATACTGGATGCACTAACAATAGAAAATCTTATCTTCTTTTACGTTGTTTCAAGGTCTTAGGCAAGAATTTGCATTGAGCATTCGTGGACAAAAGGTTTTGTTTTAGTGTCGCTCACACACACATTTAACTGATTGCAAAGCAGATGATATAATTTCTAAATTGAGAAATTAGTTTTAGTGTATAAAGATAGGGCCGCCTCAAACTTACTTTTTTGGGAGGGAGAAAATTTCAGTCTATCGAACGTAACTGAATTTTACCGAAAGATTAAAAAAGGGAATATATGCACACGTACGAGAACTGACATAAAGCGTCATTGGGGGGGGGGGGGGGTAGCAACATCGCAGTACTGTCGGAAAATTTGCCGAACCGTCAGACAAAATTTGACGAAATAAGAATATTTTTGAGAGGTCAAGTCCCATCATGGTGCTTACCCAAGGGCGTAGCCAGGACTCACGTTAGGGGGGTTCAAGCAGTGGCACCCCAATAGGAGGTCACTGTGACCTCCCAAAAAGTTCTTATCCGATACAAATTGGCTGATGAAATTTGAAAACAGTGAGACAGTATTGCAAATCTGAACTTCTTTATTTTCTTTATTTTTTTATTATTTTTTTCTTTAATTAATTAATTTATTTAATTTCGTGATGCCTTACGTCTCTTTTGGTAGACATAGATAAGTATGCATTCTTGTATTTTATTTATTTATTTTTTAATCATTCAGTAACGTTCTGAGTTTCATTCGGTAAATTAAAAATTTTCTCCTCAAAAACAGGCAAGCTTACTATCATTTTCTGAAAAATAATCAATGCTAGATACAATAACGCAGTTTATATAAAGTTCCCAAAAATTAGCATAAAAGTCAAATAAATAAAATGAGAGGTCACAGTGACCTCCCATTGGCTCTGATCTAGGGGGGTGCAGCTGCACCCCCCTAGCTACGACCTTGTGCTTACCACAAAATTAGCCGTACTATACTGTAAAAACAATAGTAACTGACACCAGAGGTTCCAGTTTAAAACTGTAAAATGCACCGTGATAAACTGTGAAACTACACGGTAACAAATGAACGTTGTTTTTGAAGTATAATGCAGCTAATTCTATTGTAATAAAGTATAAAAATTGCTAAATTTACAGTACTAAATTTAGCAATTTAGTACTGTAGTGATTTTACAGTGATTATGTGTAAAATTTCTAATTTTATAGTTTATTACCGTGCATTTTACAGTTTTAAACTGGAACCTTTGCTGCCGGTGTTATACTGTTGTTTTTACAGTACAATACAGCGCTAAATTTTACAGCAATAAACAAAATTTTACAGCTATAAACAAAATTTTACAGCTATAAACTGTAAATTTTACAGCAATAAACTGTAAATTACAGCAATAAACTGTAAATTTTACACAGATAAACTGTAAATTTTACAGCGATAAACTGTAAATTTTACAGCAGTAAACTGTAAATTTTATATTTATAAACTATAAATTTTACAGCAATAAGCTGTAAATTTTACAGCAATAAACTGCAAATTTTACAGCTATAAACTGTAAATTTCCCCCTCCCTTCAATCAATTTCCTCTCGGAGTTTCTAGCGTGATGACGCTTTATGCCTCGAATAACGGAAAAGGGCCTCATCCGATCTCGAGATATGAGCCAGTTTGCTCATCAGCATATCTTTCCTTTTCACGTAGACCGTAGATGGGATTCTCCGGCGGAAAAATGGGAGATAAATGGTTTGTAATGCCCATCCAGAATATGATCGCTGCCGGTCTTGGTGTTTTTTTTTTTTTTTTTTTTCCGCTCATAAATGAGTCCTCGTTTGCAAATACTCTGGGCGAAATGAAGGGACAGCATTCGGCGCCTGTATTTTTAAGGTGAAAGTTTTTTGTTTTTGATGGCAACACTGTAAAAAATGAATATGGTTTTTACAGTATAATACTGGCAGCAGAGGTTCCAATTTAAAACAGTAAAAGCACTGTAATAAACTGTAAAATTATCGATTTTACATATTATTACTCTAAAGCAGCAATTTTACAGTTTATTTATTACCACAAAATTAGCTGTATTATACTGTAAAAACAACAGTAGTACTGACACCAGAGGTTCCAGTTTAAAACTGTGAAAGCACAGTAGAAAACTAAAACTAGCTAAAACTAGCTATTATACGGTTTATCCTTGTTAACTAGCAATTTTACAGCTTATTACCACAAAGTTAGCTGTATTATACTGTAAAAACAACAGTATAATACTGACAACGGAGGTTCCAGTTTAAAACTGTAAAATGCACCGTAATAAACTGTGAAACTAAACTGTAACAAATGAATGTTGTTTTTGAAGTATAATGCAGCTAATTTTATTGTAATATAGTATAAAAATTGCTAAATATACAGTAATAAAGTATAAAACAGCGATTTTGCAGTGATAATCTATAAAATTTAAATTTTATAGTTTATTACCGTGCATTTTACAGTTTTAAACTGGAAGCTTTGCTGCCACTGTTATACTGTTGTTTTTACAGTATAATACAGCGCTAAATTTTACAGAAATATACTATGGATTTTACAGCAATAAATTGTAAGTTTTACAGCTATAAACAGTAAATTTTACAGCTATAAACTGTAAATTTCCCCCTCCCTTCAATCAATTTCCTCTCGGAGTTTCTAGCGTGATCACGCTTTATGCCTCGAATAACGGAGAAGGGCCTCATCCGATCTCGAGATATGAGCCAGTTTGCTCATCAGCATATCTTTCCTTTTCACGTAGACCGGGAGTAAATGGAATTTTCCGGCGAAAAAATGGGAGCAGATAAATGGTTTCTAATAGGGGCCTTAGGCAGGGATTCAAGTAAAACAGGCCATCGCAAATTACAATCGCTACTGGAAATGAATTACATTAGAACGTTTCTTGATAAAAACATCGTGACGTCAGCGTGACGTTTGCCTATGAAAAACGAGCTAGATAAAACGTCACAGCCTACTTGGCGAATAAGAGGAGATCGCTGAGTGTTTGTGAGCTCTTATTGGCTCCACCCGTAGTGACGTCATGCCAAGTTAAGTTGATGATAATGTAATTCACTTCCAGTAGCGATTGCAATTCGAAGCGATCGCAGTGCTGTTTCACTTGAATCCCTGCCTATTAGTTTCTAATGCTCATCCGGAACGTGATCGCTGCCGGTTTTGTGTTTTTTTTCCGCTCATAAATGAGTCCTCGTTTGCAAATACTCTGGGCGAAATGAAGGGCCAGCTTCCGGCGCCTGTATTTTGAGGTGAAAGTTTTTTGTTTTTGATGGCAACACTAAAAAATGAATGTGGTTTTTACAGTATAATACTGGCATTAGAGGTTCCAATTTAAAACAGTAAAAGCACTGTAATAAACTGAAAACTAGCTATTTTACATATTATTTAC
>JAXGGA010019450.1:0-20070 GCA_038373865.1 Uloborus plumipes
GGAAAAATCTCAAGAAGGAATTGAATCCAGGCCGTATTTGCTCGGAAAGAAACACGTTTTGTTTACACTTAACATGGAATTGATTAGATTACGATTAAGAAAATTAGATTTCGGAATAAAATTTATCTTTATTTTAAGTCGTTATTTTTAAAGAATCTAAATTTAAATGGGTGGGTAAATTTCTTTTTCAAGTGGCAGCTGAAATATTTTTATTTCATTTCGTTACCTTAATATTGTAACAAATTTTTTAAATGGTGGTTATTTTTATGCTGTTTTATTCTTATTTTCCTAAATTTGCTCTTAATATCCCATACATTTTTGCTTAAAATACCGTAGTAATTTTGTAACTTTGCCTGTACGTTAATTTTCCTGCTTTGTATCCTATTTAGCGAGAAATCACTAGGCGTCGCCAAGCTTGGAGAAATTTGGTAGCATTTCGAATATAACTTATAAATTGTAATGGGGATTGAATGGATAACCCCCTAGTAACATTTGTACTTTGTAGGGTAAACAGACCAGTGAATAAGCACCTAAGCAAATTTTCAATTTCAAAAATTAATAGCGCCGTTAAAAATTGTAGAATTTACCACATGTCATTAAAAGCACATCAGATGATATACATACTTATTTTTAAAAAATTGAGAGAGCTTTTATCGTTCTGCATCAGGTTTCATGGCGGGTTAATACGGAAAAAAATGCCCGAATCCAGTGAATGGACACAACTACCAGCGGGCAAATACAGCCTTTTCTAGCCGTTTTCTTTTTGCATTTTGTGTATGGTTCTTCAAAGAAAGTTCTTGAATGAGAAATATCTCGAAAGATCTTGAAACGTCCTTGGAGAATATAATAAAATTGTGCGCAACAGAGCTTACCCAGGTAGAACAAATAACCTTTAAACGTTTTATAAACGTTTTTAAGCGGTTGTTACAACGTTGATAATCATTTTAGAACCTTTAAACAACGAAGTGTGCTATTTGGGTAGTCTCGTCTGATAACCGTTGTGCTGGTTCTACTTGTTTTAACTCTGTTTTATGAAGAATTTGCGCTGTGATTTTGATATGATGTGCTCGCGTATTTGGATTTTAATGCGTGGTGTTCTGTTAAGCGAACAGTGACTCTTGAAAAGTGTTTAATTGCTGGATGTTTTGCCATTCTTACTTGCTCCACTGTAAATAATCAAGATGAATGTTGTAAATGAATTTGTTGTGTTGTTATCAAGATCGAAATAGTCATTAAAGAAAATTTGAAGGTGTGACGGACTCGTTTTAAACACGCTTTTATTAGTTTCACCTTAAGATTTGATCGTAACTGACTCTGAAAAAAATATGTATATACATATATATAGTTTAAAATAAATGAAAAAACACGCTTTTTGAGGGAAGCATTAATCTAAACTTCTTCATTCTTACTTCTGTAAAATTAAACTAGAAAATTGTTCTTTTAAACTTCACGACTTTTTTTTTCTTCTTTGATTTCCCCAATATAACGTCCTTATAAATATAATATCTTCTTATAAAAAATATTTCTCTAAACACTGATTGAAACAGACAAACTATATGCACTTTTTTCAAAGGTTCTGTGCTCTAGTAGCTTCGGCCTGCCTCTAACTATTGCTTTGACACGTAATTAATCAAAGAAAAACCTCCTTCTAATCCCTCTGTTCTTGGAAGATTTTTTTTCCCCTGTCTCATCAGTGGCCTTCCGGCATTGTTTACGCAAGAGCTATTGATTTAAGCTCAGCATGTCGCAAATCATTAACATGGATAATGAGCTGGAGAAAAGAGAGTTGTACAAAGATGCTTTGTTTTTACGATGTTTTATCGAAGACATTTAATGCTCGCTGCCTCACAACTTGTTTTTTAAAGTCATGAATAAAACAATTGATTTATTTGAAAGCAATCTTGCAATAAAATATTCATTTTACTCTTTTTTACGTTTTTCAAGAGTTTCTATTGAAAATCTTACCTATATTATTTCTCCATTCTTTACCACGTCAAAACTTTCTCACTTTTTTATCAATCTTCACGATTTACCCCTCATTTTAAAGCTTGTCGATCCGGCTTTTGACGAAAAATAGACCCTCTCAAAAAATGCTTTTTTTATGTCAAAAAAAAGTTTTTTTTCTGTTTCATTACACATCACTTCAATGAATAAGCATCCAGAAACTAAGATGCAGTCGCGCTGTAAGACAACGCGTTTCGTTAGTGACGTGAAAAATGCAGGTCCGATCCTGCCATGGGTGTTTTCAAGAATAAAAATGGCAGCACCTTTTCTCATCAATAATTTATTTCGGGCACAGGACATCTCCGCCGCAGCGTAGGACAGCCGCAAAGTTTCTCCCTACCTTGACTCCTATAAGACATCTCCGCCGCGTTTTTTCCCTCCTTTTCGTACGACGGGACTGATCCGCCGATTGAGTAAGTAGAGTGCAATATTAGCAAAGGAAAGTTGGCGAAGTTTGAATTGATTTACGCTCCATCCTGTGCTTTTCTGATTTCTTTGTCTTTTTATGTTCTAGAACAGTGGTTCCTAAAGTTGTTCACAGGGACCCCTTGGGGTTCCCCGGAGTTAGCAAGGGATCCATATAAAGAAAAAAAAATGGGGGGTCCACAAGATGCAAATAGGGGTCCTGCCGTTGATGCACTAAATTCACTCCCTCCCACTTAGAAGTCTTCTTTTTTCCCTTGTACACTTATGCTATAGAAGGATATTAGATTATTTAAGTTTTGTCCTATTATTATTATGAACGGATGAATAAAATGTCAAGTTATTCTCTTCATCTGTTTTCTTTAAATTTAAATTTTTCACTCTGCATCAAAACTCGAACTGAAACGTTTAGAAACTTGTCAGGAATATTTGAGAAGTTTTTGATTGGTTTAAAAATCAATATTAAAAGAGCCCTCATACCATTCAGTAAATTTCCGAATTGTTTCGTTAGATTTTTATATGTTTTGCTTTCATCTTGGTGTTTTAGAACATCAATAATGGAACTTAATCATTTAATCCCCTGTTTTTGAATGCCTGAGATCTGTTGTTAGTTTCTGATTAGTTTTGGAACGACTGCTAAGAAGGGGGTCAACAGGAGACTGGAAAACTAGGCAAGGGGTCCACAGAATAAAAAAGTTTAGGAACCCCTGTTCTAGAAGAATGTGAATTTCGTGTTTATAAAGTCAAGAGCTTCTCGTGTTCATAGTGCTCTGCATTTTTCACCTCGACGATGGATTCTTTTTTTTTTACATCCATAATATGGAGAGTCTTACTCGTTTGTAGCCTTTAGCATATATTATACAAATGAACGCAGCATGATATCCTTTTCCTGCAATGATGTACAAAAGAAAGGTAGAGATAAAGGGAAAGGTAGGACAAAGGTAGGGATAAACTTTGCGGCGGAGATGTCCTGCTCCGTTTATTTTACGCTATTTAATTTCTTTCACTCTGGTGCAAACACACAATATTAACCCATTTATGCTCAAGTTTTTTTTAACAATTTTTTTCAATTTCGATCTGCTTAAAACTCTTACTTGGAGTGGTTTACATACGTTTTAGGCTTAAAATAGATCGCCGTTGCCATACTTATTAAGTTATTTAACGACCTGTTTATGGGATATTTTGCAGATATGTGGGCAAAATACTACCTTACTTGACTTTACTTTTGCAAAGTAAGGGCCATGCTCCACATCGACGTAAAGCAGAAAAGATAGGCAGAAGCGTAAAATGGATTCAATGGTGTTCCTATGGAAAGTACCCGGATTTTCGGTTTCTGCCTTCAGTTTCGGTCGCGTTTTACGCTGATGTGGAGCATGGCCCTAACATTACAGAAGGCATCTGTGATCAATTTTAAGCAAATCGTTTTAAAATAGTTTAATTTTATGAAAAATGAGTTCGCAAAAAAAAACGTACTTTCTGTGGCTAACCGTGGTGGATCGTTGCTTGACTGATTTGTCTGGAAATAGCTGTCAATAAATGAACTCTGGTATCCAACTAGTGGCTCTATCTGGTTTTCTCAAGAAGAAGGACTATTTAACTTGTGAAAAACAGCTTTAGTAAAATGATATACCCATTACAGGTTTTTGTATGCAGTAACTAACAAGCGTCCCGTTTTTAGGCTACTGGGCATAATTGGGTTAATAAATCCAATTTCGAATGGGCATTTCCAAATTAAAAAAAATGCCCACATCTTTTTTCTGGGTGAAATTAGCGGTTAAGCGTTTTCGAAATCTTTGAGAAAAAATCCCCCCAAAGTGTATGTTTTGAGAGCTTCTCAATGAGACTAACATCAAAAAGATCCGATAATTATTTTGGATAGAAAGAGGCATTTTAAGCCATTTTGTGATCCTTAAATTGAAATTAGAACGAATCGGTACTTTTCTTCGCTCTCGACCCCCCCCTCCCCCCATACGACCCTTCCTGGGTGACCAAGTGCCAAATTTGGTTCAGATCCGACGTAAACTGTTTATTTGTATAGGGAACATACACACACACATGTATATTTTTTGTTTATATGAAGTGAAGGGGCAAGTGGATAAAGGTGATATGTGACATTTGAATTTTGCCGATTTGCACGAATTCAAATTAGTGTGTGTTCAATTGTGTTAACTCACAAACACAATTGAAGGGGCAAGTGAATAGAGGTGATATGTGACAATTTTTAAATTTCTAGAAAAAGCTTTCAAAAAAAATATTATCATCTTATCACCTTCATCCCCCAATGTTTTCAAAATTTGTCACATATCACCTTTATCCACTTGCCACTTCAATTAAGGTCGAAATGACGTAAGCTGCTGGCCAATTCAAAGTGTGTAGCCTGTTGTCATCAACTTTTGTGTCAAGTGAAAATAAGAAATAATTCATTGCTTCCTTTCAAAAAAAAAAAAAACTTAGCGAAATATAATTTTTACAAATTCAACAAACTATCAAGATCCGATACCTAAGAACAACAGTTAATAATTCTAGAAAAAAAAAATAACGAAAGCTGTCTAGATACACAAAGCTATCACATGCTTATAGCACATAACATAACTTTTCTTATGTAAGATATTTAATATTAAGCATCAGATTTAGAACCGATTTTTAGCAGTAGCTTCTTACAAATGAAAAACGATTTTAATTATGTCGGTCTCAGAAAAGAAAGACACCCAGAACCTTCTTAGCCGTTATTTCTTACTTTTGTAGAAACCTCCTGTTTTTTGAGACTTGGATTTTCCTCATTTTTCTAAAATGAAAAATGCACCTGTAGAAGAATAGTTTTCTTTGTTCCGCATCCTCATGTTTCAAACTGAAAGAATTTGGCCGGGATATTTTTCATTCCATTCTCTTTGCATCATAATGTAGCCGCTTTTTACATAAAACTTTCGGAAAAAGAAGTCAAGTTGCATTCTTTCAAAAAGGTATTTTTGTAATGAGCTTTAATTTTCAAAAAACAAGAAAAATTATTTTTTTGTTCTTGTTCATTACTGGCAAAAATGTTGTCGTTAGAGAACTAGATGCAATATTAAAACGTAAATAGAAAAGATCGCAAACATGCAAACCTTATTTATTTGTGACGATTTTAAAACCATAGGTAAAGCTGGACCACGAAGAGATGGCAGGTAGATCGGAAGCGGAAACGGACCACTTCATTTCGAGAATTGGTAAGAACGAGAGCCGTACCAATTCTGCCTTAACCCATTAATGCCTGACATTTTTTTCCCAAAGATATTTTGTATACTGGTTACAAACAGTGTTTAATGGACAGGAAAAATAATTTTAAAAATATTACGTAAAAAATATTTTTTTTTATTAAGGAAAGAAAAATCGTCCCTTAAAAGTTACGATAGGCCCCAGAGGGTACATATTTTTTTACTAATTTTTTTTTCTGTCTACGATATAATATTTAAAAAGACATTTTATAAGAAGAAATAAAATCAGCAATTAACATAAACTGGGGAAGCTGGGAATATCTTTGTAAACTTAGCTTTTTTTTCTTGAGGAATATGAATGACGTAATTTTCGATAAAGATCATAATTATATTGAAGAGCGCAAATCTGGCTCACTGTGACTTCTTCATCCTCTAAGGCACCCTTTCTCTTCTTAATAATACATGACTTTGGAATTTATTCTGTCTGTAGCAGTTTTCAACATAATTATAGCTGTCGTTTACAAATTTTAACATACATTTTCTAAAAATTTGATTTCATAAAACGGCGACAGCGATTTTATTAAAGCATGGTTTTAACATGGGTTGACATTGTAATGAATCGGATCCTGCAGACTTGATTTTAAAAAGCTGCTGATTTTATAATCCAATGATTTTAATAATGGCGATCACTGTACCAAGTTTTATTTGCTTACCTGTTTCCATTTCCTACCACTGTTCAGAATGTATTTTCAAAAAATGTAACTCAGCCCCTTCAAACTCCAAACCCTTCAATTCCTGCTACATTAAAACCTCATTTTTACCTACTTTAATTACTCTACAGATTACTTCACAACGTCAATTCACAATTCCAGAAGAAAATAGCCGAGCAACACTACCTCATGGGAATGTCATCAAACAACAGCGATTAAATCTTGTTATTTGTGCTGGGAACTTTAAGCTGAAGAAAAATGAATGCAGAGAGCTTTTCGGAGAGCCGTTCGTGGATAAACAGATTAAGCTGAAGGAGCTCTGAACTTCTATTGACGCATTGGCAGAAGTACCAACTAATGAGCGCCGTTTCTCAAACTCGGCATGATAAACTTTCGCATATGATAAACTCTTTGAATTATTTCATACCGAGTACACTGAAAAATTTAATGGTATTTTTACAGTATAATACAGTTAATTTTATAGTAATTTTACTATAATAAACTAGAAAAAATGCTAATTTTATAGTAATAAACTGTAAAATTGCTAGTTTACACTAATAAACTAAAATTGCTAGTTTGCAGTAATAAACTGAAAAATTGCTAGTTTCAGTTTATTTCTGTGCATTTTAGTTTTAAACTTGAACCTCGGCTGCCAGCATTACACTTATTTTTACAGTATAATACAGTTAATTTAATGGTAATAAACTGCAGCATTGTCAATTTTACAGTAATAAACTGTAAAATTTGCTATTTTTGCAGTAATAAACTGTAAAATAGTCAGATTTACAGTATTACTGCACTTTTACAGTTTTAAACTGAAACCACTTAGTATTATACATTAGTAGTATAGTATTATATATGCTTCTAGTATTGTACTGTAAAAACCACAACTTATTTTTTGCAGTGTAGTTCGGATAAAAAAATGCAGGGAGTAAGAGGGAGAGTTTTCCACATGTCTTGATTATAAATTTTAACGTTTTTACTTAAATTTTAATCTCAAAAAATGTTTAGGACGTATTTAAACCTTTATTTTACCGAAAAATCCGATTCGTACATTTTCAGTCTTGAATATAATTCTAAGTATTCTAGATAGTCAAAATTATTTTCAAATTACATGGTTTTTATAATTAGGCACTGTCGCATACCAAAGCTACCGTTATTGTCTTAAAACATGCACACACACACACACACACAAATATGGTATGCAAAAATAATTGATTTTAGAAAATATAAGGGTTCAAAAGTTTGCAAAAAACACATACGCTCTCGTGCCTAGCGTCCTACATATAGGACGGTAGCATACTATTGTATAAAAATAAAAAATAAAATGTGGTATTTTTAAAAATTATTTTTCCAGTTTATTTCGCACCATAATAAAGATAGTTAGTCAAAAACTTTAAAGAAATTAGACTCTGGGCATTAATGGGCTAAGTTGAAGAAAGATGGACGTTTAAAACTTTCCGTGGATAAATTGATTAAAACTAAATGTTCTCTGCACTTTTATTGACATACGGGTGGAAGCCAGCACTTATAATAGGCGCCGTGTCTCAAACTTCGCGTGTTTAACTTTCACATATTTGCTGTCAACAGAACCGTGTGGATTTTACATTTGGCAATCATAAATTTTCGGCTCTGATGAAATTTTTCATTTAGATGCCCGTGGCTTTATATATGGCCAAGAACTAAGCTCCAGACTTATCCACTTCGAAAAATAATTTGTTGTTTTTACAGTATAATACTGGCAGCCGAGGTTCCAACTTTAAACTATAAAATGCAAAGTAATAAACTGTAAATCTAGCAATTTTAGTTTCTTATTGCAATGTTAACAATTTTACAGTTTATTGGCGTAAAATTTAGCTGTATTTTATTGTCAAAACGACAATATAGTACTGGCAGCAGAGGTTCCAGTTTAAAACTGTTAAATGCATGTAAATTAGCTGTATTAAACTGTAAAAACAACATTCATTTTTTTCGTGTAAGAATTGGTTTTACTCTGAAGTAAACTGAAGAACTGGGAAAGGAAGGGAATTATTTGGCGATGTGTCGCGTTAGGAAAAAAAAAGTTTCTACTAAAAATACATAGTCAAGCCCGCTTATTAGAATATCGGTTAAAAGATTCTCCCGCTTAATATATTATTAGGGAGACCGAAGAGTATAATGTTGTTTTTTTTTTCAAACGAATGAATTGTTAAAAGTTTTTATCTTAAATTAGCGATGTCATTAACCTCGTTTTAAAGAGCGTTTTGAAATCTAGTAGTGAGTTTTAAATCCCGTACAGGTTAAAAACATGATTTTTGGTGAAAGATACCTTGAAATGGCATCTTAAAAACAACCCAACTTTTCAAGTGTTTTCTTATGTATAGATCGCAATGAAGGTAAATCAGATGTCGAAATGTCAGGTGAGTATGATGGATGAATCAGTCGTATTTCCCTTTCTTCCAGTCGCTAAAACACTTAATATTGTACAAAAACTTGAAATTGTGGCTTGTATCCAAGATGCCATTTCAAAAATTTTGCCCCACACATCATTTTTTTAAACACATATATCCAGGATTTTAAATTGACTACTAGATGGCAAAAGCCCATGCATAGCGAGGATAAAATTTTTTAACAATTGATTTGTTTGAAACAAAAAACGACATTACTTCCCAGTCCCCCTAATAAATGGAAGTACTAAAAAAAAAGAAAGGTGTTTAGTGGTTATAGGACGAAAAAAGTTTCAACTAAAAATACAGCCGAGACAGCTTATTAGAATATCGGTTAAAAGAATAATACAATATAATACATTTTCAATGTACTAAACAGTAGTTACTTATTAGTTTGATCAAGTATTATAGAATAAATTATTAGAATATTTTTCCTTGTAAAAATGGCTATTCCATCGGGCGGGTTCAACTGTAGCTTTTTTAATTTCAGATGTTAATTCGTTAAATTTTATATAAATTTTAACAGCGTAGATTATTTTAAAGAGCAAGCAAAATTTTACTAGCACAGAAATTAAAGCGTTAAATATTTGCAATTGTAGTGTTGCATTGTTTTCTCTTTATCCCTAAAGCTGAAAAAACGCTACCCAGGGTTTGAAATTTGTTACTGGATGATAAAAGGCCCTTTATAACGAGGGTAGTTACATCGATAATTTAAAATAAAATCTTTAAACAATTGATTTGTTTGAAAAAAAAAGAAAGCAAAAAACAAAAAGCGGCATTAGTTCACGATCCCATTTATACGGATTCAAAATTTTCTAACTTGCCAATACTAAGTTGCAAGATTTAGTGTACGTCCGTGAAAACCGCGCTTAGCAATCGTGAACCATTCCACTTGAAAAAGGAGTGAAGGGTTGTGAGTGGGAACTTTCCGAAATTTTCAACTTAAAACTTACATTTTTTGCTATTCTTTTGACGTATTCAACTGCACTATGTATTTGAAATTAGCATCGCTCTACGTTGCTTGATACGGCTCAAAGTGCTTCTTATTATTCTTCCCTTATTGTTATCTTTCCTATTTTAGTAAGGCTCGACCGATGGCATTTTTTGGCCGATGGGCCGATGCCGATTGTTGGCCGATTGTTCAAAGTCGGCCGATGGCCGATGGCCGATTATTTTCCTCTTCCATCGGCCGATGGCCGATGCCGATGGCCGATGGCAAAAAAAAATCAAACGATTAGAAAAATAAATGTTTATAAGAGATTTGAACGGTCATATATTTATTTCCTTCTACTTTTATTTCTACGAATACAGTTTAAATGTAATCATTAAGATAAAGTAACTCAGATTTTGGCCTAAATTTCTATATTACTACCACTCGATTTAGTGTTCTCTAGATTTTCCTGCACATACTTGTGTCACTTAAAATAATAACTTCAATTTTATGTATTACTTTCATTAAAAAAAAGAATAATGAAAAAAAAAGACACATTTATGTATTTTCTAAATTTGGACATTTTTTTACACAAAAGTAAACAAAAAAATTTTAAATACCAATTATGCACTAGTAGCATATTTTTTTATTCGTTTATTATTTTCAATGCATTCAATTTTGTAAAAGTATGGTATTTTTATTCCCATTTATGGGGGAAACAGGAAAAGGGGGAACTCATGAATAAATGTAACTGTATGTAAGCAGAACACTCGAAGACTTAGCAGTAATTTTTCGACTCGTTCGATGATTCGAGAGCTAAGTCATAACAAGAACTTAAGCTACAAGAACGTAAGCTGAGGATCAGTGTTTCTTTCAGACATCTCTCTGGGGGGGGGGGGGCACAGCCCTCCCGGAGAAAGTCAACTGCCCCCCCCCCCGAGGAAAACGCAGTTTGCACTATCACACACAGAAAATGAATTTAAAAAAAAGTAAAAATATTAAATGAGCAAATAAGTAAAAATTAAAGAAATAAAAAAGTGAATATTTAATAAATGAATATAAAAATAAAAGAAAATTTTAAAATATATTGAAAGGTGGCAACAAAGATATCCTACAATTGCATTTCAGGACATCTATTTCTAGAAAATATCGGGGGAGACTTTGTGAAGCCCATCCGTTTTCTCTTGGCATCATCGAAGATCGCCTAACCTTTTTTTTTTGGGGGGGGGGGGGAGTCAATTTCAAAACACTTATATGGAGAGTTATGAACTGCATCAATTTTCATAACTTTGTAAAAGACAATCTACAAATACGTTTAAAGGACCTCATTTTTAAAAATTCAAAGTAATTCATGAACGCTATGCTTTTACTTAACGTCGGAAACGATGGCCTGAAATTGACATACAGACTTCAATTTCGAAAATGTTTCAGAAGAGAATATCAAATCACATTCCTTTTCCCCCATCTGTCATCAAAGATGGTTAACAACTGCATTTTAATGATTTGAACTTCAAAGCTTTCCGGGTAGGGGAGGAGCCCATAACTCAACTTTTATCTGATTTTTCTCAAAGATAGCATTTTTAGAAAGTTCCTCAATTTTTGAAAGTTCTTTAGGGAGAGTCTGTGGACATACATTCTCTCAGCGTTCAAAGGGGGCTTACTATTGTTCTGCCAGCACTTCAATTTGGAACATTTTAAGAGGAAAAGCCTAGAACCCACCCCTTTCTCGAACGACATCAAAATGCACCAAAGTTGCGTGTATCACGATTTTAATTTCAAAAACTTTTCCGGCATTGGATTGTGGAACGGGCTAGCACTCCGTTTCACAATAATAACCTCATTAGAGACGTCGCACATTTGCTCTTTTAGTACATTGATTTTGAAACAATTCTAAAAGAGTGACACGAACCATATTTCTCTTCCCAACTTCTTCAAAGATAGTTGACAATTGCGTGTTCAAGACTTCAATTTTGATTTTATTTTTTTGAAGAGAGTTACAAATCTTGTCCCTTTCTTTGAAGTAATCAGAGATGACCAACAATAGCGTTTTTAGGCCTTCAATTTCAGAAAAACTATGGGGGCGAGTCCGTGATCCCCTTACATATCACCAAAAATGACCTTACAATTGCGTATTTTGAGCTCCAATTTCGAGGGTTCGAATTGCATCATTTACTTAACGTCATTAAAGATAGTCGACATTTGCACATTTTGGGCTTCAATTTGGAAATTCTAATGGTGCCAACGAAAAAACGGTGGAAGGTGACAAATTTGAGATACAGTGAGTTGAAAGCAGGTGATTTTTCACTAAAATGATTTTGATAGACACTTTGGACGACAATATCTTTTTCAAAATCAATATTTAAGCTCTGCAGCTGTAAAACGTTAAAACTAAGTATTTGGACAGTAGAGCTGCGAAATATGAATCTTTGAATTTGTTTGGTTAAAAATTTATGAATCCAGGTAAAAGATTGCCCACCGCGTTTTTTCGTAAGTTAACATGCGTGCTACAAAAAATTAATTAAGCTCATATCTCACAAAAAATACTGGAGAGTATTGACAACCAAAAGTATTTTAAACTCCAAAAATATTAGGCCCCCAGTGTGATAAAATTTTCTGCAGTCTTAGCCTAATTATGCCAATTCTTCATAACAGACATTATTTCAAGCTAATTTTTTCATTCTTATTCGAAAGAACACCATCAAAAAAAAAAAAAACTCATTTCGATAGGAAAAAATCTGTTCTTTCTAATGGTACCAAAGAAAAAATGGTCAAAGGTGATAAACTTGAGATATATTGAGTTGAAAACAGACGATTTTTCATTAAAATGATTTTTATAGACACTTTGGACGACAATATATTTTATAAAATCAATATTTAAGCTTTGCAACTGCAACCCGTTAAAAACAAGTACTCTGACTATAGAACTACAAAGTAAGAAGTTTTAAATCGTTTTTGTTAAAAATTTATGACAACCTGAAATAAAGGAAAAAAATTGCCCATCGAGTTTTTCGCAAGTTTAGATGCGTGCTACGCAAAATCTAATAAGCGCAATCTCACAAAAAACACTGGAGAGTATTGACAACTATAAGTACTTTAAGTTCCAAAAATTTTAGGCCCCCAGTATGATAAAATTTTCTGCAACCTTAACCTAAACATTGCAACTCGTTTCAAGAAGCTGATCCGCCATTTTAGACCATTTTTTACGGGATCCTAGCTCCTCCAGATTTGGATCTTGGAAGTTAAAAATTTGCACAGGTTAGTTTCATAGGTATGTCTATTACTATGTAAAATCTAATCCAAATCGGAGACGGTCGAGTGGGGACGATTTGAAATATTGGTCCAGTTTACGTGGAATGACTCATTTAATACATTACTAGTAAAATAATGTATTAAAAGTAGATTTAAAATATTAGTGGAGCTTCAATACATTTTCATAAATGGTAAAATGCAAGAAGCCTTATTGATAAAACTTTATTAGTTGCCAATACAATGATAATGAGATCGGCAATTAGGCGAAAACACTTGATATATGGTCACTTGATAAAACGTAGAGTGCACCATTGAAGTTTTTAGGGGCATAAATTTTTAGGCAGGTTTTTGATCTGTTTTTTTTTTGGGGGGGGGGATGTTCCGTAGCATTTGAAGAGGGTGTGCCATCGCCTTTGGGGGAAGGGGGTTGTGGGCAACCTTATGCATACACATAAATACTTGTTAGTTTCACGCTTCATGGCCAAGAAATATCAGGATAAATCAATGGGAAAAGTTTTTTTTTTTTTTGCTTTGAACACAAGGTTGCCCCTCTCCCAAGAGCAAAGTCGGAGCACAAATCCAAATAGCACGGAGACCAAAATAAAAACTAAAACGCAAATAAGTCCCCCACCCCTCACCACAATTGTTAAAAAATAGACGGGCAAATATAGGCCATGACCCTCCCGGATGGGCACTCCTGCTTAAACGAATATGACTTAAAGGAAACATCGTAACAGCTTTAATATTCAATTCAAGACTTGATAATTTAGAATTGAGTAACACAATATTCGATTTGAGAAAAGCAAAAAGAAAACAATGATCTTATCACGTAACAGAGAAACCAGAGGTGAGTCCCTCCTCAAAATTTTACAGCATAGATCCCTTCTTCTCTTAAAATAAATGTGTTTGCCAACTAAATCTGACTGACGTCTTTTTCAAATTAAAAAGAGAAAAAAAAAGACTTTCATTCACATACACACAAAAAAAAGAAAGGAAAAAGAAAAAAAAAATGCGCAAAAATTAATTCCTTCATTCAGAGGCTTTACTGTAATTCTAAAAACTCTCATCAAAGAGATCGCTCGGAAAGTACCTGCTGTGTTGTGAAAATTTCGGTATCTGACCGATTCGGAAAATTCCAAAACCCAGAACTGTGTTGGTCCCGTTGCCGCTCGATTTCAAACCACATGGTGGACGTACTTTTAATTGTGAAGTAAAAAATAGAGAAGACAGAATTTTCTCTTAAGAAAACTTTTTTTTGTCTAAACATCGGCCAGCCATCGACATTTAGATGTTTTCGAGGCCGATGGGCCGATGTTTTTCCCAATTCAGCATCGGCGGCCGATGCCGATGGCCGATGGAAAAAATTTCAACCATCGGCGCCGATGCATCGGCCTGGCCGATGCATCGGTCGAGCCTTATATTTTAGTAAGATCAGAGAAGCCCTGAAGCATTTGTAAATACGCGTAAAGTTTTATCTAAGAAAATCAGACAGTATTTCACTGTTAAACTCAAAACTTGCACCTTTCTCTATAGGATCATTCCATATAAATGTCAACCTCAGTCGAAAAAAAATACCGAAGTGAAAAAAGTATAAAAAAATAAATAAATAAATAAGTAAATAAAAATCATACAGCATAAGAAATTAAAAAAAAAAGTGTTGTAATTATCACTGAGATTAGCCATAATAAATAGTTTGTATTGGTGTTTACTGCTTGTGCTTTGATGGTTACGTTAGTCACGTTACGTTAGTCACTCTCCATTTTAGGTAAAAGTGACACTTAAGACTAAAAAAAAAAAAAAGATTTAATAAATGTGTTTTATGCTTTTAAAAGTCAACTTTAACATTTTTCAAATATATCATTCAATTTTTAACACTTGCTTAACTTCGAGAAATTTTTGTCTCGCAACATGAGCATTCATTTTCAGGGTTGCAAAAATGTTACGTTAGTCACACTGCTATTTTGGTTGAAAAAATATCTACTGTCAGTAATTTTGTTTCAAATTCTTAGCAGAAATAACACATAGATACCACGTACATTGTAAATCCCCCAGCATAACTAAAAAATATTTTTTTATCTTTTAAGCTACAAGTAAAAACAGTTACAAAATCATCTCTGAATGTTACGTTAGTCACTATGGAATGACCCCATAACAAATATCTCATCACTCTAAGCAGAGGCTATTCTTTTCACCTTACCATGCAGAAGGCTACTGAAACAGGAAGAGCCTCCGACAAATTCGGATGATTTCTTCCAAATGGATAAATGAAACTATTTACCCAACTCCTGTCATAATTGGTCCTCGCTTTATTTCTTAAACCAACACGGAGTTGGCGTAATCTAATTCCCGTTCCTTGGGAGAAATCGAATTAGATGAACAGATGTGTCAGCAAAACAATTAAATGTTGTCGGGATGGTGGAATCATGAGATTGAGAAAATATTATGCTAGAGGTGCAGACGTTAGTTTTATTTGTTTATAAAAATGGAAGTAATTACTTATATACTAAATAAGCTGTACAAACTAACTTTTTAACAAGTACTAAGATTATATTAAAAAAAAAAAAAAAAAACCCGAATTTCTATTAAAACGGACTTTACTGGTCAAAAAGCATTTTAAATTAAAAAATATTTCATTGTTTCTGATAGTAAACTGTGAGCATGGAAAAGGAAAATTACATTCATACTATACTAGACAACAACTTAACTTGAAACTGAACGTCACTACGGGCGTAGCCAATAAGAGCTCACAAGCAGTCAGCGATCTCTTCTAATTCGCCAAGTAGGCTGTGACGTTTTATCTAGCTCCTTTTTCATAGGCTAACGTCACGCTGACGTCACGATGTTTTTGTTAAGAAACGTTGCAGTATAGTATAGTAGAATTCGCTGAACGTAAAAGCAGAATAAAGAGGGAGAAACAATAATCCTCATACTTGAACCAATGACAAACATTTTAATTGTTAACAAATAGAAACTGGCAACAGATAAATATTTACACCATTGAGTTTTCTTTTCTCGTCGGTCAACAATGACATCGGTTTCCAATTACGTGAATAAAGGCTTAGCTGCATTTGCTTAGAAAAAAAAAAGTTTTAATTCGTTCTATTCAACATGCACTGTTAAAACTGAAGGTTGCAATCGGCACCTTTTTTTTGTAACATCAGCGGCACCCGCTGAAGGGTGCCACTTGGGTCCCTTAGCACCTTTGAAGGTGCTATTTGGCTCTATGGGTGTCCTATGGCATCCTAAAGGTGACACACGGAGCCAAGTGGCACTTTAAAGGTACCAAGGGAGCCAAGTGGTACCCTTCAGTGGGTGCCGCTGATGTTACAACTTTCTCACCCTTAAAGGTGCCGATTGCAACCTTCAGTTTTAACAGTGTGGAAGTTCCTAACACATTCTATCGGAAGCAGAAAAATGTTCTCATTCCTTTGGTACTATTATCTACTTATATTAAAAACCGAGTGTCTTTCTAACTATCTTTTTTTCTAACTATCTTTCTATGTCACGCTTCTTTCTCCTGAACGCCAATGACCTGAAAGTCGAACTAGGTACCGATAGATAGGTAATTTTTCAGGCTTCATTAGTTTCAATCCATATAATTATACGATTTTAATTAGCGAAGATATCAATTAATAAGTAGTCAAGTTTAAAGCGATTAAGCCTAATAAATGATTAAATATGAAATCCATTTTTGCAAAACGTCGTTGCTATGAAACAGTGATAACAATGATAATGAGAATTCTGAATGAAGGCTTAACTAAATCAAACACGAAACTCATAAGCGGGCCACTTACGTAATATTTTTATCGCTAGCTACTTGTAATATTTTGAAACATTCATTTGTTGAAAAGCTATCTACTTAATTAAAAACTGAGTATCTATGTCTGCTTTTTTTCTTTTAAGCGAGCTGAACTTACTGAAACTTTCTTCACCATCTTGAAAGCGCGAAGCATCTCAATATTCGAATCATTTTTTTATATAAGAAAAAAGTAAAGGCGTGAAGCGCCTGTTAGCGAGCCGCCTTGGCGGGGAGTAGTTTCTTGAAATTTTCCTCAATACTTTCAAGGCACGAAGTGCCCGTGCAACGCCGGATCACGTGTGTGGTTTGTCTTGAAATATAATGAACATTAAATTATACCAAATAATATAACATCAGAATGAGGTAAACGTTGGAGAGCGGGCACGTTATACATCAACATGCCGCAAGAAGCTAATCTAGCTGCCCTGGCAGCTAGTCTACATCTTAAATGCTGTTTTATCTTAAAAACTTTGAAAATTACCTTTTAAAAATTGATGGAGATAACGTAATAAAGAATTAAATGTTTCCTCTTAACACAGCGTTTTTCGCACAAACACTAGCTTCATATGTAATGGCCGGTTAATTGATTCAACCTTTTCATTAAATCAAACCATCAAAAACAGATTGAATTCCAGCTGTACTGAATTTTATCCGCTTAATTGAATCAACACTGTTTAGAGCAAACGCGATTCGCATAAGTGACGGGCACAAATAAGTAAGAATAACCGGAATATGTTTTTACTGACATGATGTTGGTGTTTCTCGCCCGATGTTGGTGGAGAGAAATGCTTTTTTTTTTCTTGTAAGTACGTAACTAAAGGTTTTTTTTTAATGAAAAGTGAAGACTTCTATTTTAATTACTGGAGTGAATTCTTATGCTTGTATTATAATTCCTAAGAAGTGGAACACAAGAAACAAATTATATACAAGATACAGTGAACTCTCACTTAATACACAGCCTCATATATGCGCCTTTTTCACTTATACGAAGATTTTTAATGGTCCCAGCACATTCCATAGCGTAATGATGATAATATCATTCGTTTATACGTTGCTCTAAAGATAAATTATACTCCGAATTTTTCGTAAAATGTAAAAAAAAAAATAATAATTTATTTTCTTTAAAAAATAAGCATGTTTCTTCGCTTTCCTCTTTAATCTGTCGCCTTGATTTATTGCTCACGGAAGGCTTTTTTTCAGCATGAGCTAGAGTTCGGAGAGAGATATTAACTATATTATGCATCGTTTTTAAGGAAACAATTTGTGATTAGGTAAGCTACAATATTTTGTTTTCTCTTTGTCATTGTAGTAACGTTACAGTAAAGGCCAAACCATAAAAATATGTTTTTTTTCTATAGAAACAATCTTATTCATTCTCTTGTTAGAACTTATGTTGCGTTTTAGAGATTTAAATAGGCTTGCTGGCTTATACGTCTTTCTCAGTTATGCGCCTTTTCTGTTGGTTCCCTGGACCGGCGCGTAAGTGAGAGTTCACTGTAATTCCATGCAAAAATATTTCAACTTTTAAATTTGATAATGAAATTTGACTCTAAATGCAAAACGTGCTTCGTAGGTTGCCGTATGCGATAGGGAGTTTAAGCATAAAACTTTCCCAACATATTTCAACTACATACTGATATTTTCGAGAAATCATTCTTACTCTATTTTATCTAATAAAAGGAGTCCCTCATGCCACATGAATATACCTTACTATAGCTCGGTTGTTTATAAGGAGGACCTATCTTTTGTGGCTTTATTGAATGCACATGAAATAATGCTTACTCTCACAGGTTTTATTGTACTTTTATAAATATTACAATACTATATGTATATTAATTGTACTTTATATTCTGAAAATCAATTATCTAAAGCCTGCTCTAGAGGCTCATTTATTTTATATTTACGCACGATTGAAAGATGTTACATAAATATAATACCGCTATTATTAGCAATTTTGTTTGTACTAAATTGCATAGTGAACTCTCACTTATACGCCGGCCCAAGAGACCAACAGAAAAAGGCGCATAAGTAAGAGATACGTAAAAGTGAACAAGTCTATTTAAAGGACTAAAACGCAACAAAAGTTCTAATGACAGAATGAATAAGAATGTTTTTACGAAAAAAGGACATATTACTACAGTTTGGCAATTACTGTAACGCAACTACAATGATCGAAAGAGAAAACAAAAATTGTAGCATACCTATTTACAAACTGTTCTCTTTAAAAAGATCCATAATAGGTAATTGTCCCTCTCCGAACCCTAGTTCATGCGGAAAAAATGACATTCGCGAGCAATAAAGGCGAAAGATTAAAGAAGAAAGGGAATAAAAATCTTATTTTTTAAAGAAAATAAATTAAAATTTTCCCTTTTTTAGGAAAATTCGGCGCATAAGTGAAATATTTAACTTTAGAGCGACGCATAAACGAATGATACTATCCTTATTTTGCTATGGAATGTGCCTGGGACTATTCAAAATCGTCGTATAAGTGGAAAAGGCACATAAATGAGGCGGCGTATAAGTAAGAGTTCACTGTATTTACATAAATCCTGTTTGAGAAGTACCGCTTCATTCCAAGGTGTTGAATCATTATTCTTTGGACTTCTTATTTACATGGAGAAGAAAATAAAAATTTTAGATACGTTTAAATGTTGATAATAATGAAATTCAATGTACTTAAAAAAGAGCAAAATAGATACCGTAAAATGGGGTGTATAGGAACAGCGGGGTCAATCGGAACAAAACTTCCCAACCGTACAAAGAAATTCTTCATAAATATACTATTGGGTATTTTTCGCCATGAATTTTTTTTAGAAAGGTAAGATCATAGGAAGTATTAAAAAAATACTTTTGTCAATCTGGCAACGCTACTGGCTTCTAAAGAGGGCTGCACGTTGAATGCTAGAAAACATCACATTTTCATAGACTGCAAAACTTCATATGCAAGAACAAACCTTCTTATATTTAAAAACTATGAGTGGTATGTTTCAATTATACATGTATCTGAACACAGAATACCACATTAGAATTTACATTTTTTATAAATTGTGTCATAAAAGTGAAGAATTCTGAAAAAATGGCCATGGGAAAAAAAATTTGCGGGGTGAATCGGAACACTTAGTTCTGTTGTTCCAATTCAACTTATTTGAAGGAAATTGTTTGAAAAATCAAGATTCTAAACCCCAATTCTTCTAATTAAGACAGGAAAACAAGGATTTATTACTGTTTATCCCTTCTCGTGAGCAACTAGATCTTAGAATGACAAAAGATTTTTTCTCCAGGAGACTTTTTTTTACTTAAAATAAAAGGGAGAAAGTCACATAGATTTATGTAGTAA
>JAXGGA010019451.1:0-20069 GCA_038373865.1 Uloborus plumipes
CACTATCCGGTCCACCCCTAATTTTATGAAAAAATAGCTCGAGCATAAACTATTATAATTTACAGAGGCATAATTCTTGACAATTTCAGATCATTTTCCCGAGAACTATTGTCTTTTTAAAAATGAGATACATTTTCTTTTTAGGACTCTGTTTTAAATCTCATAGAGGTAGGTGCATGGGAAATAATTTGTAGCTAAGCAAATAGAGGGAAAGAGATTGAACTGTTATTGGAAAATTGATAATGATAAACGGAGGGGGGGGGGATGTTAGAAGATAAACTTCTTGCTGTTTTTAAATAATGTAGGAAATTCAGTTATTATTCTAAGATAAAACTGGAGCACGTCTGGTACTTTTTTCAACGTTTAAGAAAGAGACGCCCCCCCCCCTCTTTCTTTCTCAAACGTTTAACTCATAGGGCATACCGACCAGTGAATGAACACATAAGCGAAATTTCTTTTTCAAAAATTCATAGCATTGTTAAAAATCATAGCATTTGCCACATGACAGTGAAAACACTTTAGGTGATATATGTAATTATTTTTAAAAATATTGTGCGACTTCTAGTGGTTCTGGATCAGGTTTTTTGGGGGGTTGAAAGGAGAAAAAGTGCCTTGACCCAGTGAATGAACACCCCCAAGCAAAAGACAAACGCAGCATTTTCTATCTTCTCGGAAATTTGTAGAAGAATGTTCCTACTGCCTGTTTAAAAATGTTTAAAACACTTATTTTTTCAAGAAAATTACGAGGTTTTCATTCACTGGAAGTGTTCATTCACTGGTCGGTCTACCTTACTTTTCAATATTTATTCTTTGTGAAGTTAACGGTGGTAGAAAATGTTGTAGCACTGGAAAATAAATGCTGATCAAGTAAATGAAGAACAATTATATCTCTGAAAAGTCAGAGGAAAGGAAAAGCGATTTTCTAGTTGCTAAAAATTGTGTATGTTTTGATCAAACGAAGTAAAATGTAGGTGAAAATCGGAAAATTCAAATGTTAATTTCGCTAACTTATCTTTTGCAGCATATTTTTTATTTCCTCTGCTACAACTGAAAAATATTAGTGAACTAACTTTACGAAACTGTTTTTCACGATGCAAACTTCATTACGATTCATTTTGTTCTTTGAGAGAAAAAAAAATCAACTACAGCGATAAGTAGCCAAATATAGCCGCCGTACTTCGTCTCTTCTCCTTGTTGATAATGGCACGCTCGCCGTTCCACCAATCAGCAGAATCGCAGCACGTGTTTACGGGACTTCTTTTTTTTCTTACAAGACGGCCATTGCCTCAAGGGTCGCGCTGAAGATGAGGCGGGAGGAACGGGGGTGTAAAGTGGGGTGGCGATGAAAAGGGAACGCGTTGACAGACGATGGAGGGGACGCTCTTCTCTGGGACACACACTAAAAACTTGGCCCCGGATAGAATAGCAGAAAAAGGCGCGAAACTTTTAGAATAATGGTCCGAAAGGAATCAGTGTCCCGAGGAAATATGACCGACGAAGCAACTGTAAAAAAAAAAGTTTTTGACGTCTGGTTATTCAAGGTACAGTGCCAGCCACTAATAAAATCACTGGATTATAAACTAAGCAACTTTATAAAAACAAAACAAATATGGAAGAACAGAATCATTCTTTTCTCAAACATGTTAAAACCATCCTTTAACAAAATCATGCGGGCCGTTTTATAAAATCAAGTTTTTGGAGAGTATATGTTAAAAAAAAAGGGGGGGGGGGGAGACGCTTGTCTGAATAAAACTAGAATTTTCTTTCTCTTCAAGATTACGAAGGTTGACAGTTTATATCATTCAGTTTAAGTAAAAATCGTTCGCTAGAAAAACATGCCTAAACGTCAAGATTTAAGAATGATCTTCACTTTCAAATTCTGTTTCTTAAGCAACAATAACTCTATATTTTAAAACCCTTGTGCAGAAAATGTACTTTTACATTTAAGTTAAATTCGAACTGTGTTTTAATGAACTGAATGTAAATTATTGATAATAGTAATGAATTCATTTTTTATTTTGCAAAAACTTTAAAACCTTTTCTGTTTAAAAAATGCAGGTTTATAAAATCAGCCGCTTAATGAAATCAAATATCCTCGGAACAAATTTGAGTTTAAAAAGCAGGGGCACTGTACTTGTTGTTCGCGGTTTCAGACCGCTCCGCGTGTGAAGAAAGAAAATGCTTATTGCTTGATTTTAACTTTAAAAATTTGAGATTCAACATTTAAGCACATTTAAATCACTTCTGTATTGCTTAATTACGTTGCATTGGTGCATTGCCACCTTGCCACCCCTGGAAGACACTGGTGTTTAATTATGTACTCTGTACAATAGTACAATGTTGATGGATGTATTTTTTTTTTTTTTTGTAATTTTTTGTCTAACACTTCTTAAAATAAATTAGAAAATTTTTTCGACACGGTGAGCGGGATATATAAAGTTGCCCATGTGTAAAACACAAATTTTTCACTTTAAATCCAGACTTGAAGCGAATGTCCATGAGGTTTATTTGTTTATTTTATTTACTTATTTATTAATTTTTATCTTTATTGTGTACATTGAAAATTGCAAACGGTTGACTTTAGGGTATTTGTTTAAATCTATGAAATGTGCGGCAATATAGTTACACTCTCTCTTTTAAATTCTCCGTTCATCAGAGATATATCTCCAATGATCTTGGCGCAATGTTAGTCAAATGTGTCTTATAACTGGTAGGATTTTTCGCAAATCACCTGTTAATAAAATGACCACGGCACCGAAGAGCTGTTCCTTTCCTCTGAAATGTGTTGTTTCAAATCTTGTGGTATGCGGCGAACCGCTTCCGATGTTGGTTGCGAGCCAATGCTGAAAAAACCGTTTTACAGAAAATGGCACCAATATGTGTCAGTTACGATTTCATGTAGGGTTGTGTGGAAATCTCACCAAATATCGCCGATGTTGCTAACAGGTCCATTATTTAAGGTAGGGGGTTCCACCTCCCCCTTCGACTTTGGAAAATTAAAGCATTTATAGTACGTGGGCGGGTTTTTTTTTTTTTTGCTGTTTTTCTGGCATAATTTACATTAAGTAAACGTTTGCACCCCTCATTTGAAAAAAAAATTGAAATGACGGGTTTGGTTGTGTAGTTGATACTGGATTTGGCACCTCATTTTTGACGAGATTTCACCAAGTGGTCTCCAACTTCCATTTCATTACTTGACGACATTCCTGTGCTGGCAAAGAACTTAATCAGTGGCATATCATCAGGGAATCAAATGAGAACTATAATCAATGGTTAAACAAACTCACATTTTGCACAAAAATTGTGTTTTCTCTGTCTCGGTAGTAACATTTAGAGAGCTTGTGGGCTTAATAATGAAGATGACGCCATATTTGTAACAACTATTTGTAGTTTAAATATAATTTACAATTATATTTGCTGCGTACACAGATATGTAATTAGGGTTTTCTTTAAGGAGTGAAAATACTCTCTGTTTTTTTCAGAAGATGGATATTACATTTGGAAGAGCAAAATGTACGAAAACAGTGAGGAATACTGATACTCTATTAAAAAGAAACTTTCTGAGGATAAAATAGAAATATAAAATGAAAATTGGCATAGAAAGAAGAGATGGCCATATTTTAAATTTATTACTTCCAAGGACATTAGTTTTGAATCCTTCTTTAAAGTAATAAAAACAAAAAATTGAAGGGTCAGGGGGAAAAACCACGGTAGTCACATTTGCTTCATTTTGAGAAAAACGAAATTTAAACTTTACGAACTCATAAACTTCCCCAGTATACTTGTTCTAAAATGACAATAATACATGGACTACAGTGTTTTTTCACGAATATTGCATATACTAAACGAAATTACACTTATTTTTCTAGCAGGTGGTAGCATCAGTTTAAATTCAACAAAAAGTGGACTACCGTGGTTTTTCCCCCTGACCCTTCAATTATAAAAGAAATGAAAAATGTATTACACATTTATTTCACAAATTAGCAAATTTTATGCATTTATGTGCACTAACGTCAAGAGAAAAAAAATAAGCCACTACATATTCTCATATGTATTTGCATGCAGTACGGATGTTCGGATTCTAGTTATTGCCCTAATCTTAGTAAAATAACATTTTTTAATCTTTTGATACAATAATTTAAAAATCAAGAGCTGCGTTTCTCTTGCTAGAGAATTTAAGCTGAGCTGTCAAAAAATCAAATAACTCCCAACAGTACCACCATGCAATTCATATTGCATGGTTGTAAATGCGAAAAATATATTTTTTAATGGAAGAAATTTGATGTTTGCAAATACATTTTACAAACAGCACTTTGTTTGCGGCACATTATGATTTAACTAATAAGTGTAACGTCGTTTATTTTTTAAGTATCCATCGAGTCGATAGTGGCGCAACAAAAATGAAAGGACGCCAAAAATAAAATAAAAGTCGATTGACGTTAAGGACAAAACTAGTAATTACGGCGCAAGTGAAAGATGAAAATTACTTTTTGACTGTCAAGGTTTTGTCTGTCACAAAGGGTACGTGAAAGTTTTTTTACTAATAAGTTCAATAACACTTTCAGAATTTAAAAATGCACCAGCATTCTTTTCTTCTTTTCATAAGTTGTGTTTATACAAAAGTAATAAAATACTTCAATTAGTCGTTTGTGGAATCAATAAAATTCTTTAATTAACTTTACATTTTCTTCACATACCACAAAGGTATAAAATATCTAATAAAAACCTAAAAACTGCTTATTCTGAAGCAAATTTAGTGATAAGTCATACACATAAAAAATGTCTCAGAACTAGGGAACAATCCTAAATTTTGCACTAATTTTAACATACGTGGAGTAACCTAAAAATAGAAAAGTCTTCGACTCTTTTTATTTTTTATGAAATTTGAAATTTCAACTTTAACATTAATTGGTCTTCTAGCGACGTTTCTTTAGCATGAATTTAAATAATGCTCTTTTATTTGGGAAAGTAGATCAAATTAAAGAGCACCTTTCCACTTATGATGTGAAGAGAATTCGTGAGAGGAATTCAAATTAATTGTTGTTGAGCATAAATTTGTTGTTGAACTGAAGAGTAATATTTAAATTGCAGTTGCCACTGGTGTAAACAATATAATTTGCAATATTATGGAGAATCATATTGTTTAAAAAATACTATAAATAAAAAGCAAAAATTTTTAAGTATATGTAATTAATAAAAGTACACCAGTTAATAAAATTATGTGAGAATATTTGTTCCCTACTATCAGAAATGAGTTACGATAAACTACGTTCTCAATGATAATTTTGCTTCAACTAAATTATCAAGCACGAATGTAATCATACGCACATCATAATCATCAGTAAAGAAAGTTACTGTTGGGAGTGACATCATTATTAGTTTTATTGACATAACATTGTGGTCAGGCCCGTAATTAGGGGGGGCAGGGGGATCAATTGTCCCCCTGCCTTTGGGAAATCAATGTATTGGCATATAAGTGGGCGTGGTTTTGCCCCTTTTTGGTAAATTTTACATTATGTACGCACCCTTTGCCCCCCCCCCCTGGAAAAATTCGAAATGACGTCCTTGATTGTGGTACAGGCCCGTCATTTAGGGAAGGCAGGGGGGTCAATTGCCCCCCCGCCCCGACTTTGAGAAATCGATGTATTTACATATAAGTGGGCGTGGTTTTCGTTGTTCTCTGGTAAAATTGTATTGTGTTTTTTTTACCCTTTGCATCCTCCTGAAAAAGCTTGAAATGACGTCCCTGTTGTGGTATCATCACTATCACTACCTTAGCTGAAAAGTTTTATAACCAAAGGCTCGCTGTAAGGAGAGCCAATTACAAGCATTTCACAGGAATTTTATAAGTTGCTAAATAATTTGAAAATACATGGTTAAGATTCAAAAGGCAATTTCAAAACTTACAATTTTTACTTTAAGCACTACGGCAATACATCAAATACATATCCACTTTTTACTCTTGCTGAAAAACATTGTTGATTAGGTGTTATTTCAACAGCTAAATTTGCCCTGAGTTGAACTTTGACTTCAGAAGAATGCATTAATGTAACTAATTACCGTTGCATAGCTTATAGCCGTAGAGAAAATTGTGTCGTAAATGTGATTAATGTTCAAAGATGAAAACAAAGCTTTATATCTTACAAGATAAGTAAAAAAAAACAACAACAAACATTTCTGGGTGGATGCAATCTAATGTTAATTACAAAACCATTCTTTTTTGTTAAGAATAATTTTCGAAATATCAATTATTGACGGACTCATTAAATTTTGTTGATAAATGACGTATGTGTTCTAAATCGAGTAAAATAGTTATTAAACAAGCAAAGCTCAACATTCGATGTTTGGAAAACAAAACTTTAATTTTTAAGTAGATATAATTTTTTTTTTTTAGTTAAAGAAATATCAGTTACACTTCGGCATTAGTTTCAGAACTCACTTTTTATGGAAAATAATGCTTTCCTTCTACAATCTAACTCAAGAATGACGAACTTTTTTCTGACGTGTGTCAAAAAGTGTCTTTTGTCCGTAAAGATTAACGCCGTGTCTCACTTTAAAAAAATGGCATTCGGAAGGCCTTTGAATATTCAAAAAATTGTACGATATATGCGTAAAACAAAAATTTTTTATAGTTGTTTATTTAAAATAATCAATATTAGGGATAAAACAAGCACAGGGTTATGGAAATAAAGATAATACTTGCTGTCGGTTTTTCGAACGATAATTTTTTTTTACATGACAGGGCCGTAACCAGACCTTAGTTTCGTTGTGGGTTTGACCAAACCTATTTCTCATGAAATCTATCAAGTCAATAAAATTTTATTTCATGTTTGAAATTCTGTTGATATTTGTTACAATGGATGCTAAAAGGGTATGAGGAAAAATGTAAAAAAAAAAAAAAAGTCTGATCCTCTGAATGAAGAACAGAAAAAAATGAATAGATGAATTTATTCATATACGCGCTTTCGATGGAGCGCTTTTGAAATTTTTGTCTTACGACACTTATAAGATGTGTTAAACATAGAGCTTTGTACTTTTAGAGTTTGGTTTTTTTTAGTAGTATTATAAATTTGAAATAAAAGGTGTATTGTTAAGAAATTAAGTTTGCAATAACTACAATAAGTATATAAATACTGCAGAAAAAACACTTAATTTGTACAATTATTCAATAATGATAATTTCAGTAAATAAAAATAAATAAAATAAAATAGCAACAATATTTTTTTTCAGTGAGAAACTATGAAAATAATTTTTGTTTTGAAAAATTTCGGAGTGGGTTTGAACCTTAAAAACCCACCATTTAAATACGGCCCTGCTACATGATTCCGAGGCGTTTTCTGGTCGTACTTTAAATAAAATTGATCTGAATTTTCATCAAAGCTATTGTCGTAAACAGTTGTACACAAACATAGGTTAATCCAAATGTTTTCAAAAAATCTTGTGCTTTTTTTTTCCATTGATATCAGAGAGTTAGGCGTTTCATTTGAGTAAAATAATATTTTCAGTTTTTGTTGAAATGTATTCGTCACAATTGTCCAGATCTTGCAATTTTGTTCAAAGTTTACGTTTAGTTCAGCAAGTTTATTTATACATACAATACCATTTTGAAATTCAACAATTTCTTGAAATTAATTTATGGAGTGTTTAGATCGATAAGTGAAAAAAATGAAAATCAAAATTCGAAATTTTTTCCTAGTAGTAGCTTTGCATGTCACTATGTGACACAACGCTGCTTACAGATCCCTGCTCTAAGTACTAGAAAAGAAATCGAGATATAAAAAAATATTGTACGTTGCGAAAAAATGAAAAATTAGTCCAAATAAAAGATTTAAAAAATTTTTAAAGAGAAAAAATTAAATATTTTACTAAATATTTTTTCACATTTTGACCATTCTGACTTACGGATACAGGATATTATTTGTTCTATATAGTTTGAGTAGGATAAAATAAGAGGTTTTTATTGTCAAATCACGATCGCAACTTCAGCCAATACAAATTGAATTTCCTTATTAATTTTTGGTTAAGCGTAATTTTCTAAACATACTAATTTTCTTTCGTTTAAATTTGATATTACTTTTTTTGACTGCAGTATAAAACAAAATTTCAAAATATTTTTGGAATGCATATTAAGAAATAAATATGTACGAAGTAACAATTGGCAACGAAATCAAGTTTTACTGAAGCATTTTTCAAAGGCAATCAATTCCTTCTTCGAAAGACGTAAAATGGATGACTTCCGATACAAAAAGAGCAGAAAGAAACATCACGACAAAAGACCAGGAAGGTCAACTGTCTTAAAAAGATGTTGTCTTTTTCTTCATTCCTGTCTGCCCATTCATTCAATACTTTCTCAGCCATAAAACGTAACATGAAAAGCGAATGGAAAAAATGTATTAATTATAATGATTGGGTTCAGCAAAGAAAAGCTTTAAAATAGCGATAAAAATAACTGAATATGGTTTTAGAAAAATATTATTGTGATTGTATTGGTTTAAGTGTAAAAGAAACCATATATTTAAAATGGAAATGCATACACTGTAAAATATGAATGTTGTTATTACAGTATAATACAGCTAATTTTGCAGTAATAAACTGTAAAAATTGCTAATGTTACAGTAATAAACTGTAAAATTGCTCATTTACAGTACTAAACTGTAAAATTACTCATTTAGAGCAGTGGTTCTCAACGGGGGCGGTACCGCCCCCCGGTGGGCGGTGGGAAGATGTTGAGGGATGTCTTGAACATATTTTGGGCGGCAGGGGGGAGGTGGACAGATTTTGGGCGGTAAGGGGGCGGGGAAGTGTAGTTTGAAATGTGCTTGTAAAGAACATGTTTGAGGCAGGGGCGGCAGGAAATCTTCTGCTTTTATATCGCCAAAGGATATCTTAAACATTTATTTTCTTGAGGTATCTCCCGAACCCTGATCTTTCTACTGATGTCATGAACGATAGCCTTAAATTTGCCAATAGTTTTTTTTTTTTTTTGAGGTGGGTGCCCCCTTCCATAGCGTAACTACCTAAAATAGCAAAAAAATATGCTTCATTGATGTCCATTTGAAAATTTTTCGATGAGGGGAAGGAATCTTGAACTACTTGCCACTTCTCCAATCGTGAGCCAACAGAGCCTAAAATTGCGTTTTTACAAGGTCAGTTTAAAACTGTCTAGATAAGAGCCACCTTACTTGACAGACTCTTTGTGCTTTTAAAGCATCCCCCTAGCAACACCAAAGATAACTAACAATCGCATTCTTCAGAGTTTAAGTTTGCGTTTTTTATACTTCAATTTCAGAGAACGATGGAAATAGCTCCGATTCCCTAACATAGTTAAACTTAGACTTAAAATAACTCTAGTTAACGTTACCGAAAATTGCCTAAAATTACGTCAATTTTAAATGTTTTACCTGGGGCGGAATCTGAACCCAAGTCTCAACACCACAAAACCTAAGATTAAAGAAACTGCATTTTTAAGATTTCGTTTTCCAAACTAATTTCTGGGGACATACCCAATATCTCACCGCTATCTTTACTCTGATGTCACCAAAGATATACTTACTTATAACTCTTGTTATCTTAGCTAACCTTCACAGAAATAAATTACTCAAAAAGAGTTTGTTTGAAATTAACTTCTCTTGTAATTTGCAAATTTAACCTATTTCAGTTTTTTTTTAATTAAAATTTGATTTATAATCTTTAAGGGTGGCAGGTATGCGTCATAGTTTCAAGTCTTTGTCACTCCTGGGAAAATTAGAAGGTCCGGCTTTGTTATTGTCCTTCCCTGTCCCTTAGTAAAATCCTATATTCGTACGTGATAAATAGGGGGTGTGTATTGCATAGTTGCAAGTAAATAAGAACAACATTGTGCACAATGTTTGGAATCAGACTGGTCAAGGAAGGTAGTGTATTTTTCAAAAGATATTTGTTTCAAATAAACATGTTGAAAACGGTGCATTTTTATTTCAAACCGTGTTTTTCTCATTTAAAACTGGTTCACTCATTTAAAAGTTCCATTCTAGGCACTTGATTATCATTGTGACACAGCTTTTCAGGGGGAAAAATGCCCGATTAAAAAAAAAATTAAGCATGAGTTTTTCTGCTCTATAGTCATTTTTCAACTATCTGTTCGGGCAAAATTTGCTTTACCTCCCCTCCCCTTCTTCCAGTTTTACGCTCGTTCTCAAAGGGGACGTGAAAACAATTTTCAATCCTGAAGGGGGTGCTAGCTGTAAAAAGGTTGAGAACCACTGATTTAGAGCACTAAACTGTAAAATTTCTAATTTTTATCTTTTCTTTCATAAATCTTGGAGAAAGGATTCGTTCTTTAGTAGTTGAAAATCTAAGAATATTTTGCACTAATATGGCTTGCCCTGATGAAAAATCTCTCGAAATTTTCTTAATATCTAAGAATGTCTCATGGCACACGCAATAAATAAATAAATGAAATAAAAAAAGAAGAAGAAGAAGGAGAAAAAGACTCAGAAAAGTCACTTCTCAAAAATTTATGCAAATCATCGGCAGTATTCCACTATACCGTTTTTGTCTCAAAAATTTTATTATTATTTTTATTATTATTTTTTTCATAAATCTTGGAGAAATTATTCGTTTTTTACTAGTTGAAAATCTAAGAACATTTTGCACTAATATGGCTTGCCTTGATGAAAAGTCTCAAGAAATTTTCTTAATATATAAGAATAAGTTATGGCGCAGGCACACACACAAAAAAAAAAAAAAGAAAAAAAAAACGAAAAGAAAAGAAGAAGACATTTAATTCAGAAAAGTCACTTCTCAAAATTTATGCAAATCATCGGCAATATTCCACTATACCGTCTGGCGACTCTTTTCACATCTAGATTCCAGACACCAGGATATCAATAATCTGTGCATGGAAGCAGAACAATTTTCCATCTCCCGATCTCGGCGACGTTGAGGGGTGGTAAACAAGCCTGTGAGGTTTGTATCGACATCCTTTTCTGAGCTCGGGGGACGAGTCCCATTTCACTGGCGCCCAGCGGTCGCTTAGCTCCCAGTTGCTCAATAACTGGGAATCCCAGATTATTCATCGCGCAGAACTAATTTAAGGGGTGGATGAGGCACTGCTGCCCTTTTCATGCTGTTCGGGAAAACCTGTCAAAATGTTGTAAAAAAGTGATTCGGACAGAATTTTCCGTTATTTTTCATGAGCACAAAAGGAAAGAAAACTGATCGAGTGCGCTGTGCGTATCTATTTATTTGTTGAAATGAATAAAACACACTTTGGGGTTTAAAGGTGGATAATCCAACGTCTATAGGCAAAAATACAGCAGACACGTGTTTTGGGCAACAAGGAACCCTTTTTTCAATGCACGCTAAAGTGTGAGCTTTGGGACGAAAAGTCATTCGAGGAAAGCACGGATTTTGCTTTTCTGGTATGACTTTTCATTCAGAAGCTCACACTTTTTCTGCTTTGAAAAAGGGGTTCCTTGCAACCCCAAAACACATTTTTGCAGCTAATTGCTGTATTTGTGCTTTTAAACGTTGAATTACCCTTATTTACTTTTGCAAGCACAAAGGTATTTGCTTCATATTTAATAAAATTAGGTATTCTTAGTACAGATGCTGCACCCCTAGTTTTTCCAGAAAGTACTTATGAAGCATATCCAGAGAGACGCCGAATTTCTTTACTCAAGAGTTAACCATGATTTGTGTGATTGCAAAACAGTATGGCGCCACTAGAACCGAATCTTCCAACATAAGCAGAAATAGCACTCAATTACGCAAGAAAAGAAAGAAGGAGAAATAGGGGGAGAAGGAGATAAAAAGGAGAAAGAGAAAAGAAAAAAATTAAAAGAGAAAATGTAAAAGGAAAGGGGTATAACTAATAATAATAAAAATATATTCACCTTTGAGGTTTTGCCTTTCATTAAATTTTAAAACTTAAAAACACTTCTGAGGCAAATTTTGGAGATAAAAATAAAAGTAATAGAAAGGAAAAACCGTTGCTTTATGAACACTACTCTGATAATAATGTAATAATTTTAGTACATAAAAAGATTCAGATGAAACATGAAGGAAATCATAAAAGTTGATGTGATAAGAATTAAAGGAAAAAAAAAGTTCGGAAGAACTGCAGTGTAAGATTGAATATGTCTTTTCTAAACATTTCTCTCTTTCAATTTGAAGCTGATAAGTGCATTCTTCCTGTTTTCAGTTTGAACACGATAAGCATTTTTCTCTCTCCCCACCCCCTCTCCCCATGTTTTTAAACTTACATTTTGTTTCAAATAAATCGACTTTTTGTACCATTTCAATTTTGCAATCAAAATTTCTGAAATTAAAGCCGAAAAGTCGTTAATATTTTGTTGATGGATTAGCAAACGTATTTCAAAAGCATTAATTCCGTCAGTAAAATGCTTTGTGTTTAAGAGTTGTTTAAGTTAGTGGAAATAAGAAAATAAAGTAAAACAATAAACAATTGCATTGCTAATAGTAGTGATAAACTGTTTAAATTTCTATTCAGTCAAACCCGCCTATTAGAATATCGGCTAAAAGAATATCCCGGTTAATATAATACATTTTCAATGTACCAAACCGCTGAAATGCATTATTTTCATTCCGGATAAGGGAATATCCAGCTTATTAGAATATTTTTTTCGTGGAAAAATAACTATTCCATTAAGCGGGCTCTACTGTATTTGGTTTTAGTTTCTTTACCAAGAGTTATAAGAATGTCCCTTTAATTAGTAGTTATATACGAGTTCTTGAAAGTCAATATAGAAAACACCGTCAAAAGCTCTTTTCGAGAGGTGTTGAAGCAGGCCCGTCATTTAGGGGGAGCAGGGGGGGGGGTCAATTGCCCCCCCCTGGCTTTGAGAAATCAATGTATTTACATATAAGTGGGCGTGGTTTTTTATGTTTTCCGATGAAATTGCATTGTATTTGGACCCTTTGCCCCCCCCCCTGGAAAAACTCGAAATGACGTCCCTGTGTTGAAGAAACAGTAGGGTTTTGTTGCTCTCATTACAGATAAATGCAGTTTATATCAATTCATAAATACAAAATTGAAAAGAACTTAGTGGAAAAGAATTTACAAAATCTAGTTTAAATATGTCGCTTGCTTGCTAATAAAAGCAACTTACATGGTAAAAAGTTAGTCGATTTGAAGTTCAGTATACTTTTTGTGCTTGAATTTCTTTAGTATCTGGATTTTAAAAATGAGTGAACGTATCGTCAGTTATATATCACTAAATAAATCGCATTAATTAAAAAAAACTGTTTCGTTGCCAAAACTAGTGCTTGGAATGTTTTATTAAATAATATTCAATGCAGACGATTACTTATTTTTTTATTCGAAACAGAAATTTAAATTGAATACCACAATAAAATTCGGAAAGGAACGTGATTCTAAAAAATAAAAAAATAAAAACTCGCGAAAGCTTTGTTAATAATAATTTTCGCCGAAATTTAAAGCCAAAATTATTTTTTTAGATTGCATATGATTTACTTTTCATTTCTTAAAAGTCTACTTGACCTGAAGAAAATGTAAAAGTCAAATTCAATAATAGAACGCTTTGTTTTTTCGGCGAAGGTAAGAAAATGACAACCTGTTTGGAACTGTGCCATTTAGATGTCGAATCAAGTCGGCAATTCTCTGAATGAATATCACGTGAATGTTAAAAGTAGATTCGGCAAGAGATCGCAATAAATGCTTTCACTATTGGCGTGCAATGCAATGAATGGATGCTTTCTAAAGCCAATTCACAAAAAAAAAAAAAAAAAAAGAAGGAAAAAAAGTCAGCCCTAAAATATACTGAACTTGTTTCCACATAATAGCAACATCGGTTAAGTTACATATCTTAGTGTCTGGCTACTTTCTTCTGTTTCACACGTTTTTATCCTCATAGTGTGAAATAACTAACCAAAACTCAGTGCTCATCAAAAGTATTCATCTAATTTAATAAGAATTCTAGCAAATTTCAAGCGCTATCAAGGAAATAGTTTTCTTATTGACAATATAAATGAAATTTCATTAATGCCAGTAACTATTAAAAATCGATATTTTAAAAGTAATAAGAAGGGAGGAAAAATTAAAAAATATCGAGAAAAATAATTTCCACGATAAGTACAATATGTTCAAGTTCATGCTTTCCCAAATTTTTTTCCATTTAGGGTAGACAGACCAGTGAATGAACACTTAAGCAAATTTTTAATTTCAAAAATTCATAGCGTCGGAAAAATAGTAGCATTTTCCGCATGACAGTAAAAACACTTCAGATGTTGTACGCAGTATTAAAAAAAAAAGAGTTGGGACAGCTTTTATGATTCTCTATCTGGTTTTATGGGGGTTTAAAACAAATAAAAGTACCCAGACCCAGTAAATGAACACCTCTACCAGTGGACAAATGCAGCATTTTCTAGTCATTTTTTTTCGTCGGTAAATGTGTAGAAAAGAGTTAGTTCTGCTAATTCATCTAAGAAAAATGCTTCCAAACCTAATTTTTTAGGAAAACTACGGGGTGTTCATTCACTGGAAGTGTTCATTCACTGGTCAGTATACCCTAAATGAAATTCCATAAATACCAGTAACGATTAAAAATAGTGGTATTTTAAAAGTAATAAGGGAAGAAAAAATTAGAAAATATCGAGAAAAATAATTTCCACGTGAAGTACAATATGTTCATGCTTTCCCAAATATATTTCCATTTTATTTTTCTTATTGCAGGTATTTTTATTGGGCAATGAACTCCCTTTCGTGTTTTATTTTATTTTCAGTTTGCTTCCAAGATTTGTTTACTTTTGAACGAAAAAAAAAAAAGTAGAAGAGAATTCTTTAGGAGCAGTTTAAAAGTGAGTTTATTAGCGGATGCGAGCTGTCTCTATTAACTTTTGAGTGAGAACCATATACGCTGACTCCATTTTAAGGGTAGTAATAAATTTGAAGCTACGTGTGAATACTTTTCATCGAGATATTGCTTAAAGGTTGCTGTTCTTTAAGGTAATTAAGCAGAAAAACAGAGTGCGTTGCTAACTGCATATAATGTGAAAAAAAAACAAAAAAACATTAGTTAAAAGAGTCAAAACAAAACAGTTGAAATAGTTCCCAATTTCAAAACGATGTTATGTCCCAAGACTTGCTTATTATCATAAGTGTGTTTTGTACTCAAATTTAAAACTAGTGAACTTTTGATACCATGCTGTCCATCTAAATGTTTCTTTTAACTACCTATCTCTAACGAATAGTACGCTTTTTTACTCATATCTATGGTTATAAATTTGTACAAAAATTGATGTTCATATACTAAAAATGTATTACGCACATCTCTTTATATCTAACAATTCAAAATGTTTCTTATGTTAGTAAATGGTACATTTGTAACAATTGTTATATTAAAAAATAACAAAATGCAGCTATTTATCATACATATTACGTTTCTAAAACTCAGGGAAGGGGGAAATTACCTCTTATTAGCTGAAATGAAAAGATTACCAGCTTTTCAATGTATTTATTCTTCTACTCGTTGACGCATCAGAACTAATTTTCTGTATACAGTCGACGCTCGTTATAACAACCACACATTATAAAGACCACCCTAATATAACGACTGGTGAGAAAACCCCCAAATGTATCCCAATATACTCTATGTTCCACCTCTTATAGCGACCACTCGTTATAAAGACCGTTTTCTGTAGGACGGAGACGGTCGTTATATCGAGCGTCGACTGTATATTTGCCAGTACCCCTGTTCATGTACATGTTACCGTTAAAGGATATAATTCAGTTATTTCACAGAATAACGGAGTATTTCATGAAATAATGGATGAATCAGATAAAATATATATAATAGTAGCGAAATTCCATACTTTGCCTAGTTATCCTATGAACTAACTATTCAGTAAAATAAGTGATTATAGATCATTTAAATAAAATATAAACTATTTCACAGTTGTTTCCTGAATTCATCGATCACAATTGTCTAAACTCTCCAGAAAAATTTATTTTATTCCTATTGCGGATGATCAATTAATAAATATCAATTAAAAACAGATGGTATATAATTCATTATTGATGAAAAAAAGTAACAAATGCTCAATCTAAATCTCAAGTTTTAAAGCAACGGAGTAAAACGTATACATGCACAGGCACACGTCAATGCAAAGCAACTGCAAGTGGACTAAAACTGATTGAAAGCTGCTATAATAGCTTCTTAAAGGCTTTGAGTGCTGCATTTTATTCTTCAACGATAAAGTAACCATTTTCCTACAGCATACCAAGTTACATAGTAGAATTCAATAATTTTACCTACTTTAGCTGACGTGCCTAGTTACTTCATGAAAAAGCTAGTTATTCAATGAAATAATGGATGGACACTTAAACGGTAACATAGATATATTTTTATGGATCACCATCTGAGAATAAATGCAGAAAAACGGCCTTGAAGGTCTTTAATGCAACTCCTGTTTGTGGAAGATCAAGAGGAAGACATGAGAAAGATGAAAGGCTCAAGCTGCTTGGATGAGGATTTTGCCTCTAAAAGTTGAAAATTCGAGCTTCTAAAGTAAGCCTAGGTACATAAGGGATTATCTGCCATTCTTGATGAGGATCAACTATTTTTGTGAGGAAAAAACGAAGATAAAAGGCGAAAATATAGTTTCGTTGTAAGTGATAGTTTACTATATTTATCAGTCAGTTGAAGCCAGGGCCTGATTACCCAAAAGGCTTGGGAAGCTTGAGCTTCCCCTCAGAAATTTTAAAGGGCCCAAAAATGACAAGAAAACTGCTTAAAAACCCCAGTTCCCACATTTTAATTTGATTTTAAAGATAATTTGTTCAATATAGTTTGGCACAACTCTGTTACTATGGATTTTAATGCTAATTTTGCGAAATGATAAATCTTATTCAGCGACAAACCAGCCTTATTTGCTGAGAATTATAGTGCAAGCATATACGTTAAACTTAAATCTGAATTTTGCTGGGGATCTTTACTAATAATCAGTTTAGTATAAGGGAGTTTTGTTTCAACTTGCAGAGTTTTCCGAAAATTTTCTTTAAACGAAAAGTGGAGGGCCCCTACAGGAGACTGAGCTTCCCCTAATTTCAGAGGTTAATCGGGCCCTGGTTGAAGCCACAAATTACAGCTAAATGTCTATCTCACCTAATTATCTACCGTTACATTGCTATATTTATGTACATCTACATGTTTATGCCCCGATACACAAATCCATATCTATCTCTCTATTTTAAATTCCTTCTTTTCTTCCATTACATACTACGTTTACCTGTCTCAGTATATCTCCGTAACTGTATCTGCACTTTTCCACATAGTTATCTAATTGTAAGTCTATGTCTATATATCTGTCTTGGAAAAGAAGAAGGAAAAAAAAAATACTGAAAGACACAAAGGAGAAAGTGAAAACCAATTCAATAAATCAACAAATATTTGAAAGCTCCTCCTTTCCCCCTCTTTTCTCTCAAACTTTCATTAACATGCTGGTAGACAAACATATGTATGACGAAGATAAATTTTTCCAAAGAGAAAACGAGACACACAATAGAATTAAATTTCATTTGCCATTGTTAATTTTTCAGCCACACTCCACCGTCTCAAACCTTTTCTCATGCCAGTAATTCAGAGCCCGGTATAGTACCAAATCCAATTAAGCAATTCAGATAAGATCGGACGAAAGGATCGATAACGCCCGTATCATGAGAATTTGAGACACGTTTGCATCGTCCGACCTCAGTTTCGTCAGCGTGTGTCCATCTTTCGACACGATGTTCCGGCCCGATCGATAGTCATGGGTCAGAGTCTGAAATTGCCGAATGCAGGCATTTAGGGCAGAAAACGTCCAAAATGACACAAGATGGATTGGGAATTAGTCAGGCTTTTTTGAGCAATCGGAGATTGCCCACGATGAAGCTGTTGCCTAAGATGTTTAAATGTTTTTGCAGTATTTTTAGCAAACTGAGAAATAAAATTCGAGGCCAGAAAGTTCCTATCGCATACTATTTTTTCCAAGTGTGTGTGCGTGTTTGTGTAAGGGGGGGGGGTAGTTAATTTTTTACAAATGAATGCTTTTGATTAGGGTTTTCTTTTATTCTCTCTCTTTTTTTTTTTGAATACGAAGTGTGTGAATGTATATTTATTTGTATAACAATTACATTATAAAGTAACATTTGAAGAATAATCAGAGAAATTTAAAAAAATTCTGCTGAAGAAAAAATGAGTTATTCACAGCGACTTTTCGCGAACGGCTCAAAAAAAAAAAAAAAAAAAAAAAAAAAAAAAAAAAGTCATTGCTGTGCCCCTCATAACTAGCTCATTACAGGATTGTCTGAAATGAAGAAACCAAAGTAATTTAATTAGTTAATAAGTTTCTGCGGGTAAGAAACGTTTAGTTGATCTTATGAAACTGATTTTTCAATTTTTTTAGAGCATTGAGAAGTCAAAATACAGAGAAATTAATAATTATCTCTTATTTCACGCCCCATTTAGTAATTACTTTTCCACTAGTAATGGCATGAAACCATTTTCTGATTAAGCAACTATGGATTCGTTAAAAAGCAAAACATTCTTTCCAGCATACTGGTAAAGTCCTTGTAAAATGGAGGATGAGGCAGGGTAGAAATTCTCATTCTCTACAGTAGGGTGGAGTAAAAATTCGAAATTTAAGAAAAAGGAATCTGCACGGGCGTAAAAAGCATACCATAACGCACGTAGTTTTTTCTCAATTTTAATTAATTTATTCCGGTGCCCGAGGGACTGTTCGAAAGTCGATATTAATGTAATTTCGATTTGAATATAAACAACACCTTTTCTACATTTCATACTGTAACAGAATTTTAAGCTACTTCGAAAAGAGAGAGAGAGGGAGAGTGCGTCTCAATGTTGACTTTTCATAAACAAAAACTACTTTGATCTAAGGAAGTTAAACAATGTGTGTGCTTCTATTTTCTCCCTCTGTTATCAGTTAATACGTCAAAAGTTTTGACTTTGCGTGCTATAATGGAGTAATTTATGAATATTCTGTCGTCCCGATTTCTTCAATTTAACTACATTTTCTAGCCAAAGGTATATCATCATGGCAACCCTTAATCAAAATATTATTAGGAATGATGTTAGACTCAAATGTTTTTTTTCCTCCTTTTTTTTTTTTTTTTTGTGCACAAGCTCAAACTTTTTTTTAATGTGAGGAAATAGGGAAACTAGGGAGAGTTCTTAAACAGTTGATGTTTATTTACTAACTTCTGCTACAAAAAGTATAAACAAACGTTCTTATTCGTATCCCAAATGTACCTAATCCTCTCACTCTTTACGGCTGAACAGCGGCATGATGCCATTACACACATACAAAAATCTAAAGGGGAAAAAAATATATTTATTTTCAGTATTCCACATCATGAAAGCCATATTTCACTTCTTTACAGCAATTTAAGCAGCTATTTTAATCATTTTCGTATTATTCCAAAAAGTGCGTGTTTTGTGATTTATCCTAAAACCGTTACCAACTCGACACAAGCGACGCCTCCACAAGGTACTGATGGATGGAACTCTATATTTACACAACGCATCCCCCTCTGAAGACGATTCCGTTACGAGCCTCGTCTGAGAAGGGGTGAAAAGGTACACATCTGAACCCGAGTTGATGAATTCGTTCGAAGAGAGATGTTTATTACCTTCTTCGCCTCTTTTCCTTTCCACGTTCCGGTGCAGTTGCGAGTACGTAGTAATGAGGTGAGGGTTAATTGGTGAGGGGTTCGGTTTCTTGGTTCTCGTCTAATGAGGACACACCTTCGCAACGGCGACGGTTAATTGGATGCAGAGAATGGAATCGTTTTTCATTCTAACCTGATAAATGTCTAGTATGACGGTGATAAAAAAAATGAGTGAATTAATTCATTAATGTTAAAGAAGTAAAAATCGTAGATGCATAAGATGAATTCAGCCATGTCAACTCTCAGCATCAAAAGCGCACCAGATTTTAGTTCTTTCGTGATCCATTTCAATTTACTTAAGGCTTCTACTGCTTGAGGAATCCCAAGTAACCACTATTTGTGAATGAAATATCTGGAGTTGCAACGCAAATTGCAGATGAAA
>JAXGGA010019452.1:0-20068 GCA_038373865.1 Uloborus plumipes
CCCCGTGTGAGTATTATCGTACTGTTTTTCTGGATCGTGAGCTCTCAAACGTCGTGACCACCCCGGGGGCGCTATGTACACCAATGCTTGAAATGTAATTGAAAACATTATTTAAATCTCATTTTGCAAAACAAAAACAACTTAAAAATAATAGCGTAAAATATAACAACAAAGTTAAATTAAGCGAAAGCCAGCAGTTAACAATAACTGATGTGATTGTTTGAGTGATTATTTTTTTTTTTTTTTTTGCTTAATCAGATTTGTTTAAAGCGACGGGGGAGGGGGGGTGGGATTGAGTGACGTATCATTTTTTGGCTGTGCTTGTAAAAGTTCTTTTACTAACTTATTTTTCAGAAAAATTATTTCTGAGTGTTTGAGTGTTAAGGGTCTATGTAGTTTGAAACAGTATTGGCACTGGCGTTTTTAGTACGGAATGCGCCTAGGAGTCTTCGGCCGGTGAGAAGGAGGCGCCTTCGGTGCACGCCCCTTGCAGCTTTAGAAGCGCCTCTTCAGGGGCGCCGAAACATGAAGCTGTATAGGCGTTTTTAGTACGGAGTGCGCCTAGGAGTCTTTGGTCGGTGGGAAGGGGGCGCCTTCGGTGCGCACCCCTTGCAGCTTTGCAAAAGGGCCTCCTCAAGGGCGCCGAAACATGAAGCAGTATTAGCATTTTAAGTATGGAGAGAGTATAGGTGCCTTCGGTCAGTGAGATGGAGCGCCGAAGCTTGAAGAAGTATTGGCGTTTCAAGTAGCACATAGGCGCCTTCCTTCGGTTAGAAGGGAGCGCCTTCCCCCATTGCCCCACACCACTTGTATCCGCGAATGATGTGAATAATGTTGGATATAATTCAAAGCGACAAAAAAAAAAAAAAAAAAAAAAACGATACTTTTCAGCGAACAAAAAGAAATGCAAAAAAAAAAAAAAAAACGACGACTGTCGATCGGCGCTTTTTAGAGTGGCGCACCGGGCATTTGCCCAAATGCCCACATGGCCAGTCCGACCCTGTTACAATTTCAGTATTTTCCATCTCATTTGAGTTACATGTCTGAGTATGAAATTTGCAGGAAGAACATTTTAATTGCTACTGAATCTGCAGCTTAAATGTGCTTCGCTGGTACATTATTAAGAGTAATTGTTTGTACAATTACTGTTTTTTTTTTTTTTTTTTTTTTTTTTTTTGTATTAAATTATCTGTTAGTTTTATTTTTCATGTAATATAAAATATTTTAAAACTATGCTTCATCTTTTTTTTAATAGGCTAGTGGCTGTCGGAGTAAAATAATCAATATATGGAATCCTGACACGATGGAGCATATAAAAACATTTAGAGGCCATAAAGATGCTATTACTGTAAGTGATTTCTTTTCCAGCATTATTTTAGGGGTGAATATCAGGAAAAGTGCCAATTTGACCATGAGAATTTTCAATTTTTATAGATATTCAGAAAATAAAATTAATAGGGTATTTCAAATGCACATTAGTAACAATTTTTCTTAAAAACTAGGGGCATGATCAAGGTGAACATTTACCCCCATTTTAGGGGGGTTGTCTTTGAGCGTTACCAACATGATAAAAATGCTACCGATCTGAAAAATATTACAGATTTCACCCTTAATGTTCATTTTCACTACCTTTTATGTTTTAAAAGAAAATAATTATTGCTTAGTATATAATAATATTTACATAGCCTGAACGCTTTTGTTTCAAAAATACAATTAGAAACTAATTAAAAGTTAGTTAAAGTTTAAATAAGTGCAACTAAGTTTTTTCAAACAGATAAATAGATTAATAGTTAAAAAATCAAAAGAAAATAAAATTCTTAACACAATCTTAAAAAATTAAAATAATTCAAGACCGTCAGAGTTTGGCGGGGGAGGGAGATTTGCACTAAATTGTTCATTAGTTTTCCATTTAAAAACAAAATTATATTTTTGGGTGCAGTAGTTACGAACGAAGGTCTGAATATTGATGTAAAAGAAAAGAGGGTGAAAATGACAATAATTTTGATTGAAAACTTAAATTTTGCGGAAAAATTAATGTTTTTGAAGCATTTAAAAAAAAAAAAAACAATAAATAAACTGTTTCCAATAATGGGAAAATTTGGCAGGAAAAACAATGCACTGGAAATTATCATTATGCTTTAAAAATCAACTCAACAAAGTCATAACACGAAGAAAGAATTGTGAAAAAACATCGGTAATGCACGCATCAGTTTTGTAACAAATATCTTCTACTTCGATGCTGCCAACATGACAAATTTCCCACAATATAATAGATGAACATCCCTAATTAAGGATTCGAAAATAGAAACACCGTATTATGTTCATGGCAATAGGTTTCTTTTCCCTTATGCAAAAAAAATAGATTGAAAAATTAATTTATTTTGTGTCTTAATTCCCGCTGCCGACATGACACTTCATTTGGTAGAAACGAAAAATTCAAGATTGAACAAATCTTACCTGTAATTCAATGCAACTGAAATGAAAACTTTAGATCGAAACTTAAACATCATATATTAGGGCTTCACCCAGCGGACTTTATTAATACCAAAAAAATGTTTTGTCTTGAAATTATCACCGCGGAAGTTTGCCTCTCGTCATGTTATGAAAACTTGTGACAAGCAGTAATTGCATTTTTTTATCAATATAAATTCATCTATATATATAAAAATGAATGTTGGTAAATGTGTATATGTGTATATATGTGTGTGTGTTCCCTAAGATCTCAGAAACTACCCGGGAGATTTGCCTGAAATTTTCACCGTTTGTTCCTTTTGGTACTGGGAAGGTTTAGAGACCAGTTTCAACAAAATCCGATGAGTAGTTATTTTTTTATCTCAATTTTAGACCTGATTCTGTCTCTGTAATTTCAATTTAAAACGCCATTTTCGAAGGCTTTCATCAATCCAATCGAGTATTTAGTGTATCAACTCAACTCTCTGACAGATAGTTGGAATTGCTTGCTACCGTAAATTTGGCGATCTTTTAAATCGCGCCAAGAGCCCTCAATAATGGAAGTTTTCCCAATAACTATCTCAAGTATAAAGGATAAAAAAGGTATTTGATTAACAGATTAATCTTTTTTTAAAAACAAATGAGATTCAGTTTCATATTTCGGAACTCCTTTAGATTTGTAGAGGCTTAGATGTCATGCATTATTTTCCAGACGAACTCTATTTTGTTCTTTATACCTATTGCTGTTTTCAATCAAAGTATGTTACTATATTTTCTCGCCAAACATCCAATCAATAGTTCATTTTCATGTCCATACTATTTGCTATGATATACCGCAATGTTGGAAATTATTTTAACGCCTTACGGAATAATGTACATTTAGCGCCAAATATAATATTCAAATTGATTTCAGATTGCCAAGAAGTAATTGATCAGTGCATTTTTACAGCGTAATTTTTCATATGTAAATTTTTCTTTATTATTGTTCACCGCTTTTTTTTTTTTTTCTTTTTTTAATTTAAGGGAGCAGTTGAGGTCTACTTTTTTGAATTGATCAGTGCATTTTTACAACATAACTGTACATCTGTATTTTTTTTTTTTTTTTGTTCACCATGCTTTTTTTCTGAACTTAAGGGAGTAATTGATGGTCTACTTTTGTGGATACATTTTTGTACATTTTTCTTTATTATTGTTCACCGTGCTTTTTTTTCTTTTTTTTTTTTTAAATAAAAGGAGCAATTGATGGTCTACTTTTTTGGATTGATCAGTGCATTTTTGCAACGTTATTGTACATATGTACATTTTTCTTTATTATTGTTCACCGTGTTTTTTTTTGAAATAAAAAGAGCATTTGATGGTCTACTTTTTTGGATTGATCAGTGCATTTTTACAACGTAATTGTACATATGTACATTTTTCTTTATTATTGTTCACCGTGCTTTTTTTTTCTTCTTTTTTTTTTTTGAAATAAAAGGAGCAATTGATGGTCTACTTTTCTGGATTGATCAGTGCATTTTTACAACGTAATTGTACATACGTTAATTTTTCTTTATTGTTTTTTTTTTTTTTTTGAATTTAAAGGAACAATTGATGGTCTACTTTTGTAAATATGTATATTTCTCTTTATTACTGTTCACCGTGTTTTTTTTTTTTTTTCCTTTTTCTTCTTTTTTTTTTTTTTTTTTTTTTTTGAAGGAGCAATTGATGCTCTACTTTTTTGGAATGTCCAGTGCATTTTCAGAACGTAATTGTAAATGTGTACATTTCTCTTAATTTTTGTTCACCGTGCTTTTTTTATAACTTTAAAGTAGCTATTTGTGGTCCAGTCACATTCTATTGTAAATATGTCAATTTCATTTTATTACTATTCAATGCTCTCTCTCTCTCCTTTTTAATTAATTTAAAAGAGCTATTCATGGTCCAGTCACATTATACATTTTATGTGTCTCTAAATTTTATTTTCAAAACGAAGATCTCTTTTCACGATTTGTGGAGAGCTTCTTCGTCTTGATGTGTAAATAAAATTCCTATCTAAAATCAAATTATGTGTGAAGTTTTTCATTGCTCAGTATTTTTTAATTTTTATAAAAATAATTGGCGGCCCTTTGCTTCATTTAGAATTCTTAAAATCTTTCATGCCTATTTTCAACAACGCTTTATAGATTTTTACATCCAAAACACCATGTGGAAACGAAATATACATCTAGGCAGAACAACGTCTGCCGGGTTCTGCTAGTTTTATCTAAAACACAAGAGTTAATCTTAATAGATGAATATAAAACACGTTATTTACATCAGTATATGTTTCTGCTGCAATGTTTTACAATCCAAAAGATTTTTTTTATATTTGCGATTCAAATGTGTGACGCGCTGCCAACATGACATTAAAGCAGTAAAAAGAGTTCTACTGTCACAAATTAAAGCAAAATCTAAAATTTTATTATGGATTGTATGTGCGACGAAGTTTACAGTATGAAAATAGAAACATTTTTGGTTTTTATTTGGAAGTGCTTGGGAAATTCATTTGTGACTTAAATTAGCACTTTCCTTGATATTCACCCTTAGATGTTAGTGTTTGTTAATTTAACATTTTATTATATGTTGAAATGTTATAAGAATTTAGAATGAAATTCATACTCTTGACACAGAAAGTTCAACTATGGTTTAACAGTTTCATCACTGCTGTATATAAAAAGAATACATTTCATTGTTGCAATTTAAGCCATATTTTGAATACATATCTACATTAAAAAATAAAAGAATTTTTCATGTGAAAAATGCATTCGTACTGTGAAGATATTTTCATGAATTGTAGCTGATTTCATTTTAGCATGTACAATCAAACCTCTATAGCGAACCCAGGATATAGCTATCTGCCAGTTCTAGAAAACCTTTTAATTGGTCTGAACTTAAACCTTATGTCATTGATGCAATTTCATAGACTTGTAACGATCAGTACACTAAAAAATCGGCTATAACATCATAACATATCTAAATTTTCAAGTTATTCTTTGCACTTGTCCCAGTGATTCTTTAGTAATTGGATTCTCAGCAAACAGCATCTTCTGCAATGGTTACCCTTTTTCCTCTTAAATTCCAGTACAAATCACATTCCTCCCTTATTGTTCCCTTGATAAGTAGCTGTTTTTTCAAGCACTGTTTTCAAGCTCCTTTCAGTTTTCAACTGGTTTTGGCCAATGGACAAGACTTTTTAGTCCTTCATGCGTTTGCTCTGCTTTTTAATTTCTCTTTCATTGTTGATAATCTTGTGAACTTGGCAGTAACCCTGACTTACGGAAATAAATGAAAAGCATTATCCATGACGGAAAAAGTTTTATTCAATTAAAAATTTGATAGTGGCAAAATGCAATTCTCACTTTGCAGGAAATTTTCCTTTTCAAACTCAAATTTAGCCACTATCTGGAAGACTCTTCTCTCGATGAAAAAAAATGGTAAAAGAAAAATTGCTGATAGATAATCTTTCAGCACTTGTTGAACCAAGAAATTTGTATGGATCAGAGTAATCTTTTTCCCCTCCCTCCCCCCAACACAATTTCAGTAATACAACTGATGAACCAGGGAGTAATAGGTAGCCTTGAGTGTCAATATCAGAGGCAACAAATCTTGCACATTTTGGTATGCTACAATAAAAAAGAACTGTGTCATTTCCCCTCTTTATGTCGATGTTTTAGTTAATAATTTTTGAAGGATGGTGTCTGACTCAACTATCAGTAATTGCTTTCATCATGCTGGACTTATCAAAATGCAACAGGATGAAGATGAGGTCAATGATTATAATGACATCATTTTCATTTCTAAATAGCTGAAAAAACCCAGAGTGCACGCTTTTTCTTGAAGTGAAATTGAACATTTCGAATTTTGCAATGATGATGTTGTTACATCTGGAAAAGTTAATAACAGAGATATTGTATCAGAAGTTAATGAAAAGATCAACTTGACTTTGGATATTGATGAAAATTCTTCGGATATTGATGTCGAAATGGAAAATACAAATCAAGGACCATCTATTTTCACTGCAGAGGCAGCTAGCTATAAATGCTTTGAATACTTTTTTTTTTTTTTTTTTTTTTTAGCGACTGAAAACCATGACAAACATATTGTATATTCTTTTGCAGTAGTTGAAAAAAAAGAGATGCATATAAAATCTAAAAGTTTTTAATCGAAAATAACGTCTTTCTTTCATGCTACGGGTAAATAAAGAAAAGGTTAAATAAAAAGAAGGTAAAATTTTAATTTGCTTATTATTGAGTAAAATATAGTTATTAGTTATTTCTAATGCTTTACTTTGTTACTTTAACCCGTTGAGCTCCAAATTATGATTTTAGAAATCCCTGAATACATTTTTTTCTGTTTCTCAAAGTAATTAAGTTAGGTAATTTGAAATCAACTTTAATTGAATAACTAAGTTCCTAATTTTATTAAGTTTTTTTTCTTTTTTTTCTTCTCAAAATTCTGTATGGTAAATTTACCCAGTGATATATCTAAAAGTGGAATTTTAACGTCATGGCTGGTTAAAGGGGTAACTACTAATGAAGACACTGTAATTATGATGTTTATTGTTCTAGCATATTACTGAATTTTGACTATTTTTTGGAAAATTGGAAACGGCGAACCCCTGGTTATAGTGATCTCTCATGTCAATCCGCTGAGGGTTCATTATAGCAGGGTTTAACTGTATATAATTTTTCACTGAGATATCTCTCCTTCTTTCACTGTCATTTCATACCTGGCTGTAAATTATATCTTTTTTGTTTTTGTTTGTGATTGGATATTGTGAAGATTGACTGAGAGAAAATGCAAATTTTTTTAATGAAAGATTTGCGTAGGATGAAAGCTTGCACACAGTGGTAACCAAAAAACTAACATTCTTAGCGCTCACTGGACCTTCTGTAAAAGAGTTCTGGGCATTACAAATGAATTCGTGTGCTCGATCATCTACTGCACTTACTAGATCTCACACCATGCAACTTCTATTTGTTCCCTTAACGTAACAAATTCCAGAGCGATTTAGTCTCTTAAAGCTTCCTGATCAGAGGGCTGACATGGAAGAAACCCTAAAACTACTGAATAGTATTAGCTAATAAATATATAATCTTGATCCAGAATTGCATAATCAAAAAACAGGGCCGGCCATAACTTTTGGGGGACATTATACAAACTGTATTTGGTGCCCACCCCTACCTCCAAGAAAGAAAAAAAAGGTAACTAGGTATTACTACAAGTAAGCAAAATTTGAATGCAGAATAATAAAGTATGTAAAGAAGGTCATCAATCGTTTTGCTTCGCTGCAATATGTGAATATCAAAAGTAACTACTATGTAACTTTTAAATGTAATAGTGTATTGTTTTTCTTTCAGGGTCTTGCGTTCCAAAGGGGATCACATCAGCTTCTTAGTGCCTCAAATGACAGAGCCATTAAGCTTTGGAATTTAGATGAGATGGGATACGTAGAGACTTTGTAAGTTAATTTTTCCTTATGATTCTTTTGACTACTTTGCATTATTTGGTGTATTTATTTATTTTTGCCATGTTATATGCAAAGAACTTTTGAAAAAAGTAAACTATGAACTCATTATAAGTAGACCTGAAAATTAAAATTTTTAGTTAGTAGCCAGTGACTGGTTGAACTGCAACAATGTATGCATTGAATGTTTGTGTAAACTGGAATAAAGGAAATTAAAAATTAATTTAAAGTCTTTCTACATTACACAAGTGTGGCAAACTAAAAGTGACTTTTTCTGAAAGGAAATATTTCAATGAAGTAAAAATTAGCTAAAATTAAGCTTTTAAATAGTGGCCAGTTGGGGGTTATATTTAGTTGCCATAGTAAGTGGTTTCGTCTTCAGGTGACTGGTGTTTATTTTCAGTTCTAATTATAAGGTATTACATATTTTTTGCATTAAAAGCAAGAAACACACACAACTGATTTTGGGAATGGCATCAGGCATTGGCATCAAATGAATAAAACCTTTTTAAAGTATTGCATAATTATGTGAAGTTAAGAAATAATGATTATTAAAACCAGCTAAAATGAATAATTAACTTGGTTAAAATTTTGATACAGAATGAAGTATTGTTATAAAAGTAATGTAACTCTAAATCAGAAAAATAGTTTCTAACTGTTTTCCCATTTTTATTTCACTACATAACATGATTTCTATTGTTCATTAAACTGAATAAAGTATTGCATTGTAGGGAAGGAGGGATTTCAACAGCTTCTGATTTGCATTCCTGTGTTGCTTCCAAATAATAGTTTGAGAATTACTCAGCGATACATTTAGAGATGTATGTAGTGTTACTTATTTTTCAAAATGACCTTTTTTTTTTCTAAATAACCAACTTTTTCTTCAAAATAAAAAGTTAAAAATCTGACATAACTTGACAGCAAAATGTAGCACTAGTCCTTCTGCAATTTATGTTGCAGTCAAATATATGCCTTAAATAAAGTAGGTCATAAAGACACTTTGTAGAAGAAAAACTAATTGCAGGGAAACATTTTAATTATTTATCAATCACTTTTGAATAGCATAGATTGTTTTTATCATTCATTTATTTACATAAATTCATACACATATTCAAAGCCCTCGCATGAAAAGTTGCACTTTAAACACTTTTTAAACTGATGACTAGACTCGAACCAATTTTAAAATGCCTGTATTAATTGAAAAGTTTAAAATATCCTAAATCTGCCAATATATGCATGCTTATGTTCAGCCTTGAAAATAATTTGTTAAATGAAAAACAAAACTAGCTTTGAAATTCCTATAATTCTTCACCAAAAACGTTGCAAATCAGAGTGTCAAAGCCCTTGCAAAAAAAAAAAGTTTCAATGCAGAAGAATTGGTGCTAAATTTACCCACATGGTTCAAGTAACTCTTTAATGACTATAATAAAGCAGAGAGTTATACCATTGTTGAATTGAACGATGGGAAAATTGTCATAAACAAAAGTCCTATTATTAACAATTTGGTAAACAGCAACAAACCAAAGCTACGACACACTCAAAGACCCATCCCGGGTTGGGGCGGATCAATAAGGCTCAGAACCCTTGATTACCATTATTGCCAATCCTAACTTATGCTTTTTTTTTTCATTTAGGGAAGAATTAAAGGGAATGGGACAATGAGGGCAATGGAGCCTACTGCATTTATGCAAAAATAAAATATGAAAAAGTAGTTCTAACTTTTCTAACAGATTTAGCATTGCAGAATGAAGCAATATTCTAAAGCTGCTACATCTACTGGATAAATATGAAATAAATTTTCTTGCTCTAATTTGTCATAAATGCAGTTGTCCCATTCCTCTCAACTCTCCTCTAAAGATTATTGTACCCCCTCCCCCATCTCTTTACTTTCATGATGATAACTTCTAGTTTGGATAATTAACACCTATCACATAAGATGTACCTCCCATTAAAAAAAAAGAAATTTGTCTCTGTGCATAGAAAATATTGTACCTTGAATTCGGTAACCAGTAAAGCGCAGATTGCTTTGAATAGGTTCTATACAATAAAATACATCTCTTATACAAAACTTAAATAAAGCTGTTGGTATCGAAATCTTTTTCATTTCTCATCAGGTTTGGGCACCAAGATTCCATAACAAGCATTGATTGCTTTTTCGGTGAAACAGCTTTGACCGCTGGAGGACGAGACAATACTGTACGTATATGGAAAATTGTTGAAGAATCTCAGCTAGTATTCCAGGCTCATGGGTAGGTTAATTTAATTGCAATGTCTAAAATAAGTTTTTGTGTAATTTTTTTAAATAAATCAATTTTTGGCATTTTGTAAATAATGCTAATTTGTTCTTCATCTTGTTTGATATTCACTTAATTCAAAATTTGCCAAGTTCAAAATTTTGATGTTATATTTATTATTCAGATCTATATTTTTCAAGTTTTAAATTGAAAAGACTATTTCCATACATTCATTAATATTTTTTTCCTGTTAGTATGTGTATGTATTGTAACAACAGTTTTTTTACAGCTATAGTCTATGAGTTAAAAGATTTTAATTTATGTATTTCTGACTGTATGATATACCTCTTTACAATTTTGAATGTTTTGTGCTTCATTCCATTGAAATTCACTTTTTTTTTAGAGCTTCAATAGACTGTGTGTGTGTTTCCAGCCACCAAAGATTTGTGTCTGGTTCAGATGATGGGTGAGCTGTGATTCAAATATATTTTCGAAATGCATTGATTGTTCTTTTGTTTACTTATCAATCTTACCCGGGAACCACACGAATTGTGTTATAATGAAAAAAATTGAAATCAATAGCAGTCAAAAGAGCATCTTTAGACATATTTTTGACTGAAAAATTATTTGCCCTCATCCGCTTGTTAACAAGATATAAAGTCTAAAATTGTGCCGAAATTTTTTAAAAAAGTTTCAAATTTGAAGACTCTGCAAGAAATTCACCACGCTACTTTTTTGTCTGCATATACAGCACATCTACAAATCGTGTGATACTCGCTCCACACACACACATGCAACTTTTCTTTTAATATTTGGTCGACTGTAAGACTTCATATTTCTATGACAGTCACGAGGGCAAATACTTTATGCATCCAGAAACATGTCTCACAATGCTCTTTTGAATGCTATTAATTTAAATTATTCTCAATTGTATTATTTTCAGAGTAGAATTTTCTTTTTTGGAAACTTTTAACATGCCCCGACTGCCGATAGAATGGAATAGTGGTTAAGATGCTGGTCTCTCACGCCCAAAGGCTCAGGATCAAACTTGACTCTAGTCAGTGGATTTTCAAGATGCAGAAAATTGACAGCTTCCATGTTGTATAATTATTAATCGTGTAAAAGATCACTCAAGTATTCATTTGGCATGGAGTATCTCTTGGGGAAATATAGTTCTTAGTGCAGTTTGACATCGAGTTGAGCCCAGGTGCCCCCATCTAGTGGAGAAACTGGGCATCAAAATATCATGGCAATGTCATTTGCCGATAGTGGTGCCACGTGAAAAAATGATTGCCGGTCCCAGGGAATACACTAGGTCTGCAAAAGGTTTGTAGCCAGTGCACAGTCCCATTTGAAACGAACAAACATGCCCTGACCAAAAAGTGGTTTAATAGAAGTAATGTAAACTTCCCTATGCCGTCATTTAGGAATATTTTATCCCTGATCTTCCCAAAAACACTTTTACTGCCTTTTTTTTTTGGCTGTAATATCAAGTGTAATATCAAATAATCGAGTCTAGTGATTTAGTAGTAACGCTTCGTTCTTCCGCGCCACAGACCGGGGTTTAATTCCCGGCTTGGCACGATAAACTCAGCGTTCACCCCTTCAATGGAACAATAAAATTAGTACCAAGTGTGCTTAAGAACTAAACCCTATTTGTTCCTTTTTTAACTTAGCACCCAATGAGAACATCTCTAACACTCTGCAGAGCCCTCGCTCACGAAAACCGAGATGGCTAGGGTAGGCCTTGGGCCCCATAGGCTGTTTTACAGCTCAGTTTAGTTTAGTAACAGTATATAGGTCTCTTTTCTTTTTTAAACTTAAGTACAAAAGTTTGAACTGTTAAATCTTATTACCACAAACTTCAAGGTGACCCAAATTTTGTTCGATTTGACGGTAAACTTACTGTACACGGATTTCAAACAATGAAGTTGCAATTAAAACAGAACTGAAAATATATTTCACTTACAGGCACTGTTTAAAATATTTCAGCTAGTGTATTTACAAAGTATCAAAAATATGAGTAAAGCAAGACAAATTATTCTGTAATCTTGTGTATTGAATTATTTACTGTATCACACAGAATATTAATAACAATAATTGATACATTTTCATTTTTTATATTTAGATGTCTTTTACTTTGGGGCATTCATAAAAAGAAACCGTTATCAAAAGTGACAGAAGCGCATGGCTCGGACCCAGAAACAGAAGAACCTAATTGGATTGTTTCTTTGTGTGCCTTGAAAAATACAGATCTAATTGCTTCTGGTTTGTATACAGTCATTATGATAGTTAGTTAACAGCAGGTATTTTTTCTCCTTTTTTTGTCCGATTAAAAGTTGATTACATTTTTGTGTTTTAAATCATTGCGCAAATAATACATGAACTACAGTCGTAATTTTTCCAAATGCTCATTAAGTACAAACTTTATTTGGTTACTAGTGATCCAATATCAATAGTTTGCAACCCACCCCCCTCATTTAAAATATTTTGTGATTTTTTAATTTTGTTTATTTATTTATTTGACAGTTATTTATTTATTTATTTTTGAAAGTGCTTATTATAACTAAGGCAAGAGAGGAGGACCCCAGCAGAAACTTAAGATATATTTTTATTAATTTTGCCCTTTTAAATTTCAATACAAACTTAAAACATTGAAATGGTTATAAAAGTATACAAAAAGAGCTTTGGAAAACCTATTTTTCTAATTAAAAATCTTAATAAATGTAACAACTAACCAATTCTCAGGCCCGTCATTTCAAGTTTTTCCGGGGGGGGGGGGCGGTCAAAAGGTGAAAATACAATGCAATTTCAGTGGGAAACAACAAAAACCACGCCCCTTTATATGTAAGTGCAATGCTTTCTCAAAGTCAGGGGGGAGCAATTGACCCCCCCTAAATGACGGGCCTGCCTATTCTTGTTATATGTACATTTTTAATTTTAGTATACATTTAGTTTAGTTATTAATTTATATACACATATTGTAATAATTGATTCTAAATTTAGAGTTTTGCATATTTTGTAGATTTTAAACCTTTGAAAAGCTTGTTCTTAACTACTTTTATGTAAAGAAGAATAAGTATATGGCCATAATGAATATTTGCATAATAGATGTTTAAATGCATAACTAATTCACTTGTTTTATATCTACCGAATTCTTCCGAGAAACTTAAGATATTGTAACAAAACACAATCCCACTTTTCCTTCCATGTCTGAGCTATACATCAATGCATTGCAAAAAAAGGGTGTACAATAGGGTGTATCGAAAAAAACTTTTTTTCGAAATTCAATTTACTAAGTTGATAAAAAGTTGCCCCTACCTACCCACATATTTCACAAAAAATTTCAGTCTAATCAGAAATTGTTTAGGTGTTCCGCACGAGGCCTGAAATTTGTGAATTTCTTCAAAAATGTTACTTTTTTCTTATTTTTTTAAAATATTAAGAATAAATGTTAAAAATAATTCAAGTTGAAAAATGTACACAACAAAGTTGGAGGACAAAATTGGGTTTGAAAAAGAGTATATTAAACAATATTTAGATCCCCCACATTTGTTCTAAACTTCGTAATTTTCACCAAAACTAGCATTTTACAAGGCTATACGGCTTAATTAGAAATTTGTCTATGAATGTGGAATTTAACTGAATTAACACTTGAAACTGGGATTCATCTGTAATTTATGTGGAGTAAAAAGTAAAATAATCTAAACTGTAAACAGAATCTAAGCTCCTCGTCACACAGTGCCGACGTTCTATCGGAGCCCCCGTGATGGTAATTGAAATACAGCTCCGGTAGCGTAGCTGCTATAGGATTGTAGAAGAACATATATCTTCGATTGAGGAAACAGACTCTAAATATTTCGGATATGGTGCTCTAGAAAATGGCCCAGGGAAAGAAATTAGAAAATAGAGTTCCAGAAAAGTCTTTAGAACCCTCACTATAAGCCGTGGTATGTTTTCTTCATTTAATGAATTACCACTTAGAAAGTTAACGGTGCCTCTTGATAGGCCGACTACCAGACAAAATTCTTTTAGTTGACCTATTGGAGAATTCTTATAATATTGCTAAGATCTACCAGTCATGAATTTCAAGAAAATAGAACGCGTTTTACCAGTATTGATGTCAAAGAATTGAGTCAAAAATACTTATGGGATGTGTCTGAAGCTGTAATGTCTGGCAAATGTTCTCAAAATTTAGCAGAAAGGAACCCTGCAAGCTCTTCCCATGCAAGATAGCTTCTTTACAATGTGGAATGGATAACATTCTGGAGATTTGTATCGGAATACTTGCTGCAATCTATGATCTTAAAAAAATCCTTAGATACATGAAAATTTTATGCTGAGATTCGGTTGTGAAAAAGCAGAGAGCATAAACCTTTATTATAAATTCTGCTAGTTTATTTAACTCTGAACTTGGATCACTAGTTCCGATGTATAGCCTCAAAACTGTTTGCCATCGTGCATGGGAAAAGCTTGCAGGGTTCCTTTCTGCTAAATTTTGAGAACATTTGCCAGACATTACAGCTTTAGAAACATCCCATAAGTATTTTTGACTCAATTCCTTGACATTAACTTCTGGTAAAACGCGTTCTATTTTCTTAAAGTTCATGACTGGTAGATCTTAGCAATATTGTAAGAATTCTCCAATAGGTCAACTAAAAGAATTTTGTCCAGGACAATGTGAGAAAATACGTCACAAATAAACGAAGCAAACTAGGTTGGGGGGGGGGGGGACACAGAATATCAAGAGCCACAGTTAACTTTCTAAGTGGTACCTCATTAAATGAAGAAAACATACCACGGCTTGTAGTGAGGGTTCTAAAGACTTTTCTGGAACTCTAATAGCACCTTTTGATTTTCCAGTGTTAACTGATGTGCGGATGTGCCATCACACTTGATAGCTTTTTTGTTCTTTATCAATATAATTTTTTTTTCCATAAATCGTGAAACTGAAGCTACAATTTCTTTCCCTGGGCCATTTACTGGAGCACCATGTCCGAAATATAGAGTCTGTTTCCTCAACCAAAGATTTATGTTCTTCTACAATCCTATAGCAGCTACGCTACCGGAGCTGTATTTCGTTTACCATCACGGGGGCCCCGATAGAACGCGGGCACTGTGTGACGAGGGGCTTAGATTCTGTTTATAGTTTATATTATTTTACCTTTACTCCACATAAATCACAGATGATTCCCAGTTTCAAGTGTTAATTCAGTTAGATTCCACATTCATAAACAAGTTTCTAACCAAACCGCATGGCCTTGTAAAATACTAGTTTTGGTGAAAATTACGGAAGTTTAGAATAAATGTGGGAGATCTAAATGTTGTTTAATATACTTTTTTTTTTAAACCCAATTTTGTCCTCCGACTTTGCTGTGTACATTTTTCAACTTGAATTATTTTTAACATTTATTCTTAATTTTAAAAAAAAATGAGAAAAAAGTAATATTTTTGATGAAATTCACAAACTTCAGGCCTCGTGCGGAGCACCTAAACAATTTCTGATTAGACTGAAATTTTTTGTGGAATATGTGGGTAGGTAGGGGCAACTTTTTATCAACTTAGTAAATTGAATTTCGAAAAAAAGTTTTTTTCGATACACCCTAGTGTACAACGGGTTTAGAATTTATTTCTAAATCAATACATTGATACCACACCCACAACAATTTCGAGCTTCAATCTACTGACAACGGATCATTGCCATTTTAGTTTTAATCTCTAATTTTTCAAATTCTCTTATAAAATACATTGTTTTTTCTTTATGCCCACTGCAATTTTCAAATTACATTTCAAATTTGTTCATTTTGAAAAATATGTTATATTTCATACTATTTCACTTCAGCACACATTCCCCACATGTATTTTTTTGCAAGCATTGGAAAAAAACACTCTAAACTTTTAATAATTCTGCAATTAATACTAAAATACTTTTCTTTTAGGTTCTAAAGATGGTTTTATTAAGTTATGGAAGAGAGATGATGAGAAAAACCAGTTGTTACCGGTAACAAAAGTGCCTGTGGTAAGTTCTGTAGTTTTTATTCTATGTATTAAAGACACACAGAACTATCATTTTTTGCGAGATTTGTAGACATAATTTTTAGCCTTTTAATTAGTTTTCTGCCAATTACACATGTAATTTTACTGAAGTGCTTGTATTTTGATTTTGTTTCAAAAACTTCATTGCATTTTATTACTTTCAGAATGGCTTTGTAAATACGTTACAGTTCACTATTTCCGGAAAATATCTGATAGCAGGCATTGGACAGGAACATCGTTTGGGAAGATGGTGGAGACTCAAAAACTGTAAAAATTCCATTGTTGTATATTCATGGTGCAATAAAAGTTGAATATTGCTTTGTATTTAATTTTACTTGTTACAGCAAGCTAATTTTCCTTAATGATTTTTCACTGAAAGTAAAATAAATCAAAATAATAATAAAACTGAAAGTCATTTCTGACAAATTAAACGGTTTTGCAGTCAAGAATTGCAGCGAGATGTTTGCCTTATGTTACAGAATAGTGTAATGTTACACAAATTTCAGTTTAACTTTTCATATTTTAGTTGTTTTAAACATCGTAATAAACATTATTTTTGCCTTAAAGACTTTGTAGGAATCAACTAGTATTTATTATCTGCAGCACTTATTGTTTAAAATTAATTCATATTTTATTTTAGTTGTAATTTCAATGGCAGCAACCATTGGTTTTGTTCGTTATCGTCTGTTATTAAATTTTAGTTCATTCCATTCTAAGGATTATAGTATGCAAGACCTAGTAGTGAATTGTCTTACGAAAATACGAGCTTTTGCTTGTGCTTTGTTATAGTTTTTAATTGGGGAGGATTGCACTGTATTGAGAGGATGAATACCCTTTACCCAGGTGATTTCTGTGTAAATCTGACTAATACTAATATTCAGATTTGCATGGAAAAAATGTGCCATTTGAGTAAAAATCGATTAATGAGCCCATAAATTTATTTTTTTGTTTTTTGTGTTTTTCAATTGGTTGGAAAAATTGTAAGTGCACATAGAACATTTTTTCCAAAAAGCCTTGTTAAATAGGTTGACTACCTGGTGTAGTGGGATAGAAAGAAGTATGATGTCTTAATCCTTTTCTATACAGCAGACCACCGTTCCCGAATATTCTTTCATATATTTTCATTTTATAGTCTTAAATTTTCTCTGAAACATACAAATTTGTTCTAACTTAAATCCTTCCTGAAATGAATTTTTTAAAAAGTATTTTCAAAGCTAATAGCTAATGTTATTATGCATAAGCTAAAATTGTATTTATTATTATTAAAATCTCGCTTAATGTAAATGCAAGAAATGGGATTCCAAATCCAATGCAATATTTGGCAAAAATTACTCAGAAATCCATGTTATACCTCAGGTAACTTTTTCTATCGACACATTCCATATTGAGAGATTTTCCCGATAAAAGATTAATCGAAATATCTGGCTTTATGTATGTTTCCAATTTTTCCCATGATCTCTGACGGTAGTTTTTTTTCTCTTTTTGAACTATTGAAAAGCTTCCTTCAAAAGAACCTAATCAAAAAACTTTTTGAGCATAATCTTCATCAAAAATTCTTTCCAATAACTTTTTACAAAATGTATTCGTCTTTTAATTCAATATTAATGTGCCCTTCGAATTTCCCCATCTGATGATCTAATTTTTTTTTCTTCTTAACTTCAAAAAGTGTATAAAAAAAAGCAAACCTGTCTTTTTTTTTTCTTTTATGTACAATTTTTTAAAATACTTTTTATAAAATGCAGGGCATGAGAGAAAAGAGTAAGGTAAGACTTCCTATCGCCTGATGGAAAATTTTAAGTGGGATTTTAAAAATTAAAGTGGGAGTAGATTTATTTTTCTTTTTTCTTTCTTTTTGTAGTTTATTTTATTATTGCTTAAACATTTTAGGTGGATTTTTTGAATAAATATTCGCAGATCAGTAGCAAAAACATTTAGCATTGAAAGAGATTGTTTCATTTGTTAGGACAAGATCCATCGATTTTTTCAGCAATATCAACTATCTTCTAAAGAAAAATTTGCATCAAAACATCTTTCAATACCTGTTTTTTTTTCAAATCAATAAATCAAGAATTCACTAAATGGTGCTGTGATGTAGTACACTCAATTGTTTTTAAAAAATGTATCAATGTCACAAAAAACAAAACGAAAAGAGGATCTTACAAACCAAACCGTTTTGGTGCAGCTTCGATTTAAAATGAGTCTAGAAACACGTTTTGTTTGATGCAACTAGGAGCAAAAGTTTAAATTCCAAAGATATTTTGAGTATTCAATTAATTAAACTAATTAATATGTTCTGTTTTCTTCCTGTTTGTTTGTCTCAATCCCTACATTTTTCTATTTATTGATAATAGTAAAATTGCTGTTGAAGATTATCATAAGAAATTTCCATTTATACAGGCTTCCTTTTATTCAATATGAAAAAATAAGAAAAATCACAGATTTGAAAAGTCACCATATTTGTTACACCCTCTCTCAACAGTAGAGGGATTTTTATTTAGTAGCATGTTAGAAAAAGTTGCAGGAATCGAGTAACTCCCTGCTCTAGCGCGAATCCTGCAATGGTGATTAAGAAAAAAGGTCTCCTTACAAAACATTTTTTTTTCTACATCAAAGGCTCTTTTTTGCTCTAGTTTTTTTTTTTTTCTTTTTTTTTTTCACAGAAAATTCACCTCACAGTTCTGTACTAATATATGCCTTGAATTTCTTTGTAGGTGAGAATGTTTTTTTTTTTTTTTTCTGATTTAAAACCTAAACGAAAAATTGTTCTGTAAAAAATGAAATATGGTAAAAAAGGACCCAGGGGGCCTGGCCCTTTGGACAGAAAATGGCGTGTTCAAATAAAGCTGTGTCCTCAAAAGTTGTTGCGGTGGTGAGAGGGGGGGGGGGGCTGATATACTTGTTTCCAAATCAGTACCCTAATACTTTACGTTTTTTAAAATCTTTGCAGTATTTGTGTTATTTTAAATATTTTTAAGCTATTTTTTTAGCGATGTTTTTGCACCTTATTAAAAAAATATCATGTTTTGTTTGAAAGTAGGTTTAAAATACAGTTGAACCTGTTTATCTCGAAAAACCTCTCTATGTCGAAATTTTTCAATTTCCCTGCTTTTACAGCATAAATTTAATGTTTTTCTCATGTTTATCTCGAATGATTTTTCCCGAAAACCTCTATATCTCGAATTTTGACGACTCTCACTTTTGAATTTCATCTCCAGCCACCTTTATCAATGGTATAACTTGGAGACAAAAATCATCTTTGCACAATCATTCAAAGACTATGTTCGTACTTAAAGGTATGCATTAACTTGCTACTGATATAGTCATCACAATTAGTAAAACGTGGACTCACAACATGTCGTACAGTAAAATATTCAACAATATCAATGCAAAACAATCTATTAAGTATTTGACTTTGTTCCAATTGCTTATTTTTGTAAATTTTATCACAACCTCTGTATCTCGAAACCTCCGTATCTCGAATTTTTCTTCTGTCCCGTGAAATTCGAGATAGACAGGTTTGACTGTAATTAAATTGAATCTTAGAAAAAATGCTTTGATGTCCTCTCGTGATATGAGCATATTTTGTGTTTGCCCCAAATTTCTTGACAAAATACTTGCTTAATTTTCATATCATTATTTTCATTTCTATTATCATTGTCATTATCATTAATTATTTGCTGGCTATTATTATCCAAACACTTCAATGAATCAGTGTCTTTTTGGTTACTTATATAAGTATAGCACTGTGTGCTCCTTACTACTATTTTTTTTTTCTTGTAATTAAGTACACCTGCACCTTTTTCAATTTTTTTTAATGAATGAGTAAAAACTTACAGGCATGACTTAAAAGAGGAAAAAGACA
>JAXGGA010019453.1:0-20068 GCA_038373865.1 Uloborus plumipes
TCTAGATTACTCTTTTATTAGTGAAAAGTTTGTTACTGTTTTCAAGAAAGCAATTTCTTAATGTTTAGGAGCAAATTCATCACATTTTGGAAAATTGCCTGTATTTAGGAAATTAAAATATAGGAGCTCAGTAGCAGTTAAATGGAGAGGTGGTCATTGACTGCGAGAAGGCAGTAATTTGTACCGGCTTTTCGAAATCGGTTTGGCACTCGTTTTGGGAAATTAAATATTAAGAACCTTACTTTCAGTTTTTGTGCCATATAGCACACCACCTATATAGGTGGGGAAAAAAACCTTTTATACAAAATACTCCTGTTAAATTGTATTGATGCTTAACTTTTTTGTAGTTTAATTAAACGCATAAATTTTTTACATCTTTTTATTAATTAAATTAAAGTGTTAATGATTAAAATCATTATTATTAACTTTTCTTTGACGGTTCAAAAGTCTGAGCTATAAATTAATGAATACAATCTGTGAATTCAATTCTAGCGGTAAACCCTTTATTGCAGTTTATCGTGTAAAATTATATGTCAAAAGTTAAATGTTTCAAAGCATTGATGTTTTTGGGTGATGTATTAATTATGAACACTGTTTTTTGATCAACGTTGCCACTCTAATATGCTTACACATGACATTTACATTTTTATTTAAGCATTTTTCAACATTGATGAGAAAAGTTGCAAATATTATTTTGGTGTACAGGAAAATTAAGTTATCTTACAGCTTGCATTATCAAAGTTAATGTTTTTATGTCTGATACTAAACAGGAAAAAATATAGAACAAAAAAAAAAACATTAGAATGTTTACGTTAAAAATATTTTGGAATTCATAATTTTGTGCTTTGTATTTCAAATTAAAAAATTTTTTCCAGAGCAAAAATAAATCTCTTCTAGGAAAACTTTTTTTCCTCCTAAAATTTGTGTTCCTTTTATTTATGTCCGCATCAGTAGTTTTTATAAACGAGGTCATTAAAGTTCAACTGTTTGTACTTTTGAATGTGAATTAGCATGAAATTTTAATATGTTTTGTTCTTTTTCAGTCTGAGGACATAGTAATTGATAGCTCCGTAAGTTTAATTGGGGCGGAATGTGAAGTAACAGATATGGATTATTCATATAGTCCATCAGAGGATGTCTATTTAGACCAAGAAGTTAAACAAGAAGAACCAAATTCTGATTCCTCACAAGACGTTTCAAAAGTGCAAATACTTCAAGATAAAATTTCATGTTTAGAAGCGAATCTAGAAAAAGTTAAAAGAGAACTTCTTGAAAAGAATGAGTTATTGAAAGTACAAGCCGAAACGGTACAAATATTTCCTTTATTATTAGTATTATTTACACATTTGTTTTTCAGAGATGCAGATGCAGGGGGGGTCTATGGAATGTAAGAATGCAATTATTTTATTTCTTATTAAAGTTACAATATTTGTCATGGCTTAAAACTGTTGACAGTGCATGTAGATTATTTTGAAATCAATTCTCATTCTGCACTGAATTCGTTTTTAAAACTTGGAAAGCTAACACTAAAATTCCAAAAAGCTATAAAGAATACATGCATATGTTTCTAACTTTTCAAATCTTATTGTCCTTTTTTATTTGATACAAGTTATTGAATAAAAACCTTGATTTCAAAGTAGGCTTTAGTTTCAACTGAGATTACTAAGCAACAAAATCTTAACCTTCGTGTTTTGCCTATGAACACTGATAATTCTTTGCGTGTCATTTTGGCTGACAGAAACGATTTTGAATTAGTTCTTACAGGATAGATTTAACGTTTTTGTATGGATTTGAATTTATGTGTAGTACACTGATATTAATATGGATATTTAGCTTCTGATTTGGTACCAGTAAATTAAAACTGGTTGACAGGTACACTGTTTTTTGCCTATCTCACATGCTACAAATTTTTCTTAGCTTGGGAGTCAATGTGTTAATACCTAATTGGCAAACTAGCTGATTGCTGTGGGCAGTTAGTTAGACACATTATTGGCAGGTTTTCGACAGTTTAAGCTAAAGGTGTGGAACCTACGGCCTCGGCATGTTTTTGTGTGGCCTTTACAAAAAAGCTCATTTTTGTATAAATTAATATTTAACTTCTAAAATCAATTAAAAATTTGACATATAAAATAATCAAAAATAAGTAAAAACTAAATACATGCATAAAAGAAGAGTATCAAGATTTTTCCATTTTTGTTGTCTCCTTTATTACTTCTTAGTTGAAATGTGGCCTTCTAAATTAAAAAGTTTCCTCACCTCTGGTTTAAACTGCCACATTAAAAATCTTGTCAAAAATATCAAATACTGTCAAAATCCAACTTTATGTGTAAAATTTAATTAAATAATAAAAATATGTTAAATTTTACTATTATTTAATTCTAATGTTGAAAATATTACATTAATGGATCTGTTGAATTAACTGAACCTTTTGGATCCGGACTGTTTTTTAGAAATTTTTCTTTTGACCCAGGTAGTACGACAGTTGAACTACAGATTTCTTTTCCATTGAAAAGAGAAGGTATAAACTGTCGTACCAGATGTATGAAACCTTGAAAAAATCCCCGGCTCCAAAGCGTTCGAGTGAAAATCTCAACCCTGTCCTCTAAAAAAATAAAGAAACAAGTTCAACCTCATATCATCCTTAGACTTCTATAGTCTGTTACTTTAAAATAGGGGCATCAAGGTCACAAATTTTGCGTCGTGTCCATGGAAACTGCTAAGGCTATTCATTTGTTTTATCAAGTTAGGTTTCTATGGAGATGACCCAAAATTTTGTGACCTTGATGCACCTATTTTAAAGTAACAGACTATAGCAAATAGCGTACATAGTAAAATGCTAATACAGTCAACATTGTCTTTTAATTATATAATGTACGATTAAGATTGTAATTTTTAAGGCAAATATGCATAACTGAAAAGAAAATCAGTAAGAAAAACCTGAGAAGTACCCTCCCTACTCCCTCTACTCGTTCAAACATTAAGAAATTTACTTGTATACTTGGTTTATAATCTGAAATAGGATGTTCCGCCCCTGTTCACTTAATTCAGTTGCCAATTGCTTTACATTTTGCAGAGTTGCTCCTCAAAATTCTGCAACCCTGCAAAAGAGTTATCTTGCTCTGCATTTCCTGGGACCAGTGTTTTTAAGAAAACTACATAATCCGTTCCGAAAGCGGTCATTCCATTAAACTGCTGAATTGGCTAATCAGGAATTTTCAAACCAAACCAGGCAAACTTCCCAGCAGACGTTGGAATGGCTGATTTAAAAATCGCCTTTTGTCCGCTTCTCTAACACTAGCTCGTTAATGCCTATTATGCTATTCTACCGTATAGACATTAGTAACTTAGTGTGGACTATGATTTTCAACCCTGCTTATGTATTCAAAGTATGATTTAGTTTTGCAACTCTTATTAATTTCAAAACAATTATTACTTTAGTAAAAATAATAATTGGTATTTATTAGTGTTTTAAATGTTTGGCAAAGCTCAAAAACATACTTAGATATGGGTTATGCTTTTTTAATGATTTTTTTAAATACCAATCTGTTCCAAAAAATTTTGAAATACTCTTCAAAAGTTTATCTCTGAAGTTGGCCACCCTGTATATCTTGTGTTGGTTTCAAAGTCCCTCCTTTTTTTGTCATCTTAAATATGTATATTCTTTGTCTTAAATGTATATTTGTGTGTGTTGGTGTTTATATAGGAGTTAGTAATATGAAAGTTTCACTTTAGGAAGAAAGACTTAAAAAAGATTTTGAAGCTAAGTTAGGATCTGTCCGAGAGAAGCTTTTTGGTGATGCCAGAGCAAAATTAGAAGAAGAATTAATTTGTAACATTTGTACAGAGTTTCTTCTAAAAGTAAGTGTCACTAATTCTTGTGCAATTAAAATTTTATATTTCTATGAAACTTTTAACTTTCATATTTGTGATTAAAAAAGCTCTTTAAGTCTTTAAAAATTAGATTTTCAAAGAATTTTGTGTTAATTTGTGCTTTGGATTTGTGGTTTAAATTGGATCAAATGGTTTGGAATTTACGGGTCGTTTTCACAGATGAAATATTTCAGTGGTAGATTTTTTTAAAGGATAATTATATATATCATAATTTTTGTTATATTAGTCACTTGAAGTGACTAGTTGATTCCTTTGTCTGTTTACACAGTTTGCTTTTATGCCTCAATCTTCCTCATTTTTGTACTTCATCAAATGTACTAAGAATGTAGGCTTGCATTTCTCAATTGAAATTTTGTTTCTTTGCTTTTATGTGATGGTGTAGTTTGAAGTTTTCTAATGAATGGTACATATTGTGTTTAACTTTTTACTTCCTTTTTAGTGGTTAAAGAAGTATTGTGATCGCAAAAAAAAATTCACTCAAATTTGGGTCTAAATTTTGATTTTGCTCATCCCCGAATGAATGTTGAGTTGTTTTGTGGACCTGTCAGCACGTGCATATGTACCTACCAACATATAACCAGCCGAAAAATCCTTTTCAACCACCCCCGAGTTAATTACGACGCGTTTTCTCGTGACGTCTGTATGTACGTGTGTGCGATGTATGTATGTGGTCGCATAACTCAAAAACTATATGCCGTAGAAGCTTCTAGCTTGGTATGTAGGCTCTGAGGAGGGTCTAGTTGTGCACCTCCCCTTGTGGTTGCATTCGAATGTTCCCAAGGGGTGTTTTACCCCTTTTTTGGGGTAAATCAGTGTTAATTTCAATGCAGACTCAAGTGATATGAATTGGCGCGACCACTTGGCGATATGTCGCCAAGCTTTTGGTCGCCAAGTGTTTGACGCCAACTTGGCGACATATCGCCAAGTTGGCGACAAATTTGGCGAAAAAATTATTTTTTGAATTTGGGTTCAATTTGGCGCTATTGGCGATATTTTGCGAAAAATTCACTGAATGATGTTAAAATCGGCGATATTTAGAAAATTAACCATTGTAAAATATTTTTTGCATTGTTTCGTGGCAGACTAGGGGAGTAAATGTTTGAATTGCTATCTTGCTCACTCTAAGCACTATTTTAACACTTAAGGCATCCACTGAGAAATTTACACGTAAAAGGAAGTAATGTGGGGTCCATACCAGATTTTTTTTTTTTTATAAAGGCACAAAAAACATGGCTCTGTTTATGAATGGAAAAATGAGCATTTTTGTGACGAGTACAAGTTTTAATCATGATTTAAATCAAATTATTTGTTTTTTTTAATCATTAATTTATGTCATGTTTTAGCATGAAACCAAGAAAGCTCGCTAGTTTTACCTTTTTCCTAGTCAGTATAATCTTCTACACTTTTGATTTGCCCCCCCCCCCTCCCCGTATTTTCTCTCTTGAGCACTTTTATCTGTTCATATTCTCTCTCCTTATCTCCTTACTAAACCTGAAAACTGAAATATTTAGTGAGTGGGCCGTTGGGCACGTTTAAATTAGAATGTTAAAATTATTTTTCTTCCTCTCTGTTTTGAAGGCGTGTGGGGAGCTCACCCCATCCTCTGCTTCATTTATTATTATTGTTATTGTTTTTTTTCTGCTCACAAATATGACTTCGGAATTAATAATTTTGTTATTACGTGGGTAAATAAAACAACCAAAATGTACTTTGCAAGTCAAACAGTATATTTTCTCCTCGTTGAAAATTTTTTTATGAAAATTATTTTATCATTATTATTTAAGTCAAGCTCAAGTAGCGTTTACTAGTAAATTATTAAGTTTAAAAAACCACCCATCCGTCAAGGCATGTAGGGATAAGTCATGCAGTCGACCCAAAATTGCCAAAATACCCAAATTAAACAATACAGCCCCAATAACCAATCGATAAACGCATAAGACTAAAAAATAACGCGAATCCTCTAAGCAAAATAGACTGAGAGAAACCCTGATCAGACCCTCCCAAGTCCATTAAACGCAAAAACCAATGACAACATACCCATTCTCCCCCCCCAATTTACAGACACAAACGCCACTGCAAGACCCACCAACAACTACCCTGGCACCCGCCCCCCCCCCCCCCCCCCCCCCCCCCCCCCCCCCCCCCCCCCCCCCCCCCCCCCCCCCCCCCCCCCCCCCAACCTACACCACACCACTCACACAAAAAACGCCCCCCCCCCACACCACCACCCACACGCACACACACAACCCCCCACACAACACTCAATTATGAATTGGTAGCCAATGGCTACTAACACCCCACAAAATGGTAGCCAAATTTCAGAAAATGGTAGCCAAACTTAAAATTAAAAAAAAAGTGCGTAAAATGTGTATTTAGAAAAATATATTTAAATTTTAAAGCAATAATGTAAAGCTCAATGTTTATATAAACAATGTTCTAAACTGCTACCTTTACGTTTCTTAAAAATAGATGCATGACTAAACATCATACATCATCCATTGCTCAAATATATTGTCAAAAAGGTTAAAATTAAAGAAAACATATGAATTTCAAAAATTTTAAAACTCAATGACATTTTTGTTTTCTGAAACATGATTTGTTTGAAATAAGGAAGCACTTAGTTCTATTCAGAAATATTTCATGAACAAGTAATATATGCTTTGCAGTTTGTTCTCAGTCTATATAACTAAATTTTAAGATAAAGAAGGCGGCATAAATGATAACATAAATAATTGCAAGTATTTTAAAATTCATTTCTTCCAGATGTTGGAAATATAAATTTGAACAGTATAAAATTGAGTAATTTCTAAGTCACAATAAATATTTTATATAATAGTACTGAAATATGTTATAAATACTCAGATATGATTCCATTTCAGGTAAGTGCATTATGTAGTTATTACAGATAATCAATCTTTGGCTAATTTCATATGATTATTGTTATTTAACTACTATTTTAAAAAAAACCTAAGCTCATGGGCATAATTGAAATTTTTAGTGAAGAACTGCATTTTCAATGTAACTTGCTAAAAATCAAGAATAAAGATTGATTATACCCATATTTGAATGTTCAAAATTCAATAAATAAGTTCTAACTTGCTCTTATGAAGAAACAAATATTTCTTTTGTTATTTGTTTTTGATACTTGTTCACAAAAAAAAGAAAAAAAATCAATAAAATTTAAGTTTGGACAGTACGGTTTAAACTCGGGCCAATCCCTGTTGTAAGACACTTCAAAAATATTTTATCTGATTTATTTTAGTATGTATAGCAAGAGCAAACATTCAAAATTTGGTAAAAACACGACCTTTGGTCTCAAAACACTTTCCTCTTTCTTTTTTGGTTTTAATAACATAGTATAAACAAGCAGCAAAATATTCTTAAGTAAAAAATGATTATTAAACAAAAGAATAAAATGAGCCAAGGTATAGATGGTAGCAGATAATAAAATCCCTCAAAACTTCCACAATAATTTAAATATTATCAGGATGTAAAAAGATTGAGATTTCAAACGAGGCCGCAATTTTCGTCGAATCACGTGTTTCTTTGTTGGCATGGGCGTCGAACTACACTTTTAAGGTTCATGTCACATGATATGAACGACGAATTAAAATTAGGTTAATTAGTAAATAAATTACAAAATTAATACATAAAATGAGCCGAGTTACGGTAGTAGATAATAAGAAGCCTCAAAGATTCCAAAATAATTGAGATATTTTTAGGATGCGAAAGGATTGAAATCCCAAACAAGGTACGCAACTTTCGGCGAGGCACATGTTACTTTGTGCGCACGGGCGGCAACTCACGTGTTTTTGGTTAACATTATATGATATGAACAAGCAACTAAAATAATGAAAAAAAAAAAAAAAAACCCTCAATTAATGAGTAAAGTGAGACATGTTGTGGTAGCAGATAACATAAGTCTCAAAAGTTCCAAAATAATATAAATATTATCAGGATGCAAAAAGATTGATAGCTCAAACACGGCCCGCATATTTCGGTGAGCCACGCTATGTTTCTATGGTTATTATTACAATGAGCAATTAAAATTACATTAATAAATACATTACAAAATTACTGTATAAAATGAGCCGAGTTACGTTAACAGATAACAAAACGCCTCAAAACTTCAAAAACAATTGAAACATTATCAAGATGCAAAAGGATTAAAATCTCAAACCAGGTGCGCTATTTTTGGCGAGGCACGTGTTTCTATTAAAGAAGCGATTTATTTTCCTTAATTGTCTAAATGTATTTTGATGCAAAAGAGCCATATTTTTTCCCATTCATATGTTTTATGAAGAAAACTTTATTTCGGAACGGTCATTTCCGCTTAAACTTGCGAATATGAACAATCTAAACGCGACGTCATTCGGAAACGCGTTTTTATTCGAGTGCTGCGAGGCTATAAATAACCATTTATACTGAGAAATAAAGTAAAAGAATGAACTTTAAGTCAGAAATGCACAATTTACTAAATCCTGCAAGAGATTTTTCTGTTTTTAGGATCGCGTGTTTAGTACAGCGGAGTTATCGAAATTGCAAATTTTGAAACAAATTTGCTGCCGCGATTTTCACTTCAGTTTCTTTTTTGTAACGTTGCGCAAGTGGTATCGTTAACAATACCTCCCCTCCCTCTTCCTCCCCAATTTATTGCCGAACTTTTAGTGGACAAGAGGACAATACCTTCGTCCCTGGCGATCTCACATCCGAATTTTAAGTGGATGAGAGTATAATACCACCCCCCTTCTACGCCCCCGGCGATCCGACTGCCGAATGTTTAGTGGACAAGAGGATTTGGGAAAAGGTCACATGTCAAGGTTAAAGTCGGGAAAGGGGTGTAGCATTTTTGAATGGTAGCCACTAGGGATGCACCGATTAATCGGCATTACCGATTAATCGGCCATAATCGGCCACTTTGCCGATTATTAATAATCGGTAAAATCTAGCCGATTAATCGGCGAATTTTTAAATTTTTTATATTATCTTTTAAGGTATACCTTCACCAAGAAACTATGATAAATTGTTTTATTAACAGTAAATAAATGTAATTTTCTGAAATCCTTACTATAACATACAGTATGAAAGTGTGTACAGAGTTAAAACAAAACAAATAGTTCATAGAAAACGTAAAACTGATTGGAATATTAAAAGATAACCCTCTGTAAATTCCTGAAATTTTAAGTTGGAATTCAAAAACATGAATATTTCATTTCATTTATAAGCAGTCAAATTTTGTTGATCAACCGGCGGAAAACATGTTTTAAATAAAATTAATTCAACGATTTTTGAACACAATATTACGATGGATAAATTTATAAACAAGAAATGAATAATTTTCTGCAAGCAAGAATCACACGTTTTACGAAAGTGTAATGAGTAAAAACAAAACAAATAAAACAAATAATAACAAAGAATGAAATACAAAATAATAACAACAATAATAAATTGCCACTCAGTTGATATAAATGATTTAATAAGTTAATATTCCTATTCTGAATAAATCTACACTTATAGACAATGTTGCAACATTTTTCATGTCTCGATATTTTTCTCTTTAGCTTATTGCTTTTAAATAACCTCTAATTTTCAAAGAACAAGTCCTGAATTAAATGGCTACTTATAGTTGAAAATTAAATTTAAATTAAGAACACCCCTAAATTAAAATGCTCATCACAGTTCCTCCCCCCATTTGTTTTAATAACTATTATGTCTAGTGTGTTAATGTAATTTTATTTACAAAAATATTTAAAAAATTTCAAAGGAAGTTAATAAAATTTTGAAATTATTTAACATGGAAAAATGGAGAAAAACAAATCTTTTGTCAAAAACAAATAAGTAACCATTTTTAAAAATCGGAATTGTATTAGAAAGGGTAAAAACAGTGAGGGTGAAATTGGTAATATTAAAAATAATAAATCCGAGCATTAATCGGCTCTACCGATTAATCGGCCGATTCTCATTCGCCGATTAATCGGTAATCGGTAATCGGCCAATTTACTTATCGGTGCATCCCTAGTAGCCACGTTGGCGACCTCAGTGAAAATAATGATCGCCAAATCGTGAAAATTGGTCGCATTTGGCGACTGACGACCGCGAGTGTTGACCTATATAGTAACGTAATAAATATAAGCATGGTTTAATGTGAACAACTGGTCCCCTGTCAAATATAGCTAAGCACGCCACTAATCATTACATATATTTTAATCTGACTCTTCTTCTTACCAGACCATTTAACTTTTCGCAAATCAAAAAAGATTGTGAATCAGTCTTTGAGGTTGATGAGCTCCTACTGGCAGAAGGTGGAACCCCCTTGTTTTGTCTCATATAAAATATTTTTTACATTAAATGTCAAACATTAACTCTCCAATGTGGTTACTTATTTCTTTTTCATTGTTAATTATTTCCCACTTTAAATTTTTCTCCCTTACTTTTGAAAACAGCAGACTTGAACCATGATTTTACTTGCAATTTCAATCAATGTGATTTAAACCGAACACTTCAGATTTGTTGTGAGTTTTTGATTTGACTCATTTATGATCTTTTCTTTTTAAATTCTTTTTACTTGATAACTATATATTATTATTGAATAAGTAATATTTTTGAAGTCATTAGCTCTTTGATCTAATGCTATTTAGTCTTTTTTAGGACAAAGTATTTTCTTATGCTCTAGCGTATTTTTGTTTTGCTGCAATTACATGAGATTTTTATTTTTAGGCAACAGTTCTTGGTTGTTCTCATACTTACTGTGAATACTGCATACATCAGTGGAAAAAAAAGAAGCGTCAATGCCCAATCTGTAGGGAGCCAATAACCATTGAATATAGAGTTTTACTTATTGACAGTCTAATCGACAAGCTTGCAGATTCTTATGAGCCTTCTTTGGTTAAAAAAAGAAAAGAGTTATTAGAGGCACGATCAGAAAAAACAGAAGTTGGAAAGAAAAAAAGTAAGAATCTAGATAATGCTGTTGAATCAGCTTATCAAGTTTAATTGATCATCTAGACATAGATTTTAGTCAAAAAAAAAATTTTAATGAATTTGTTTTTCACTCGTGCTGTCTTCATTTGTTTACTCCACCCACCTAGGGCAGAAAAAAAATATGCACTCCAAAATTAATTTGAAACTTTCACAAAAATATTGTTGAATACCTCAGGAAAATGATTAACTTTTAATGAAAATGAAATTTTTTATAATCTTATGAAAATTCCTGTTTTTGAGTTCAAAATTAGGATACTTTGAAAAAAAAAAAAAAATTGAGCCAGTAGAAAAGTAATTTTTGTAGTGCTGACAAAAAAAAATATCTATGGAAGAAAAACCTTGATGAACATGTTGTGATTTATGGAATTAAAAGTAATTTTATATGCATTCTATTTTTTGTGTGAGCATTTACTTTAATATGTTATTTAATCATCCCCACATTCGCTTATTAATATTTTGAGGGCTGCTCAAACATTATCATACCCCAGCACCCCTGTCGTCAACATGTCTGTTAAGGAAAAAAGCAAATAATAATTTCTTGCATCAAGACAAGACCCCGTTTTAAGCAATGTATTTCATAAACCACTCTTAATTTAAAATTTATTCAAAGTTTAAAAAAAAAAAAAAAACTCTATTATGCAGATGGTGATTCGTTTTTTCTTAATGATCTCTGATCAAGTTTGCGATGGAAGGTAACAATCTCATTGACATATATATATATTATAATGAATGTTGTTTTCTAAGACTTATCCCTCTCCCATGTTAAAATGGCTTAAAAACTGTTTGAAATTCAAACTAGTCATTTTCGTTTAATGAATTTTTTGTTAAAAGTTTTAACAAGTTAAGATTATGATTTTATTATTTAACTTTTTAAAATTTGGTTAACCAGTAAAATGTTCTGCACTATGTTATGGCTTACATTTAGCTAAAAACTGTAAAAAAGAACCTAATGATATTCTTCTGACTTAAATAACTCTTCTTTTAAATTTTAGGGAAGAATAGCAGAGCTTCTAGCTTAAGTGCTAGAAGATTGAGAAGCTCACATTCAACAACAACCAATGGAAGCACTGGTACAAGTGGAGTTTCCTATTCAGATCTCAATGCCTTATCTTTGCTTGAATCAAGAGTTGATGACATTCTCAGGGACACTATTTCAGATTCACCTCTGGTCCTACCAGAAATGCCAGAAGTGATGTTACTGAGTGATTTTACTAACGAGAGTGATAGTGAAGATGAATCTGTGGATGGTTATGGCTACTATGGTGGATATGGACGATGTTTTAACTGTGGTGAGTATTTTCTCTGTTTAGTTCTAATGTAGCAAATACTGTCAGGTTAAACTTCATACAGTTGCAGAAGGAAACATCATTATATTTTCAATAAAAAAAAATCTTTATGAAAATTCTTGTTGAAGCAAATGCTTATAAAAAAAAAAAAAAAAAAAAACCTGTCTCCCTTCTATAATTTGGCAGATAGATTCTTAGGAAGTACTGTGCTGTGTAAAGCTGTTACATGAGACCCAGAGATAGTACAAAAGGGGAGCTTATGCTCCAAAAATTCTATATTGCTTTCAACTGCTATCAAGCTCTCTCCCATGTACTGCAATTACAACAAAGCTACATTTATTCAGAACAAAACAAATGATTGTTTATTACCTTCATAATAAGACTGAAGAGATAATTTAGAAAACTAATAAACAAGTCCAAATATTCATCGTATACATTTACAACACCAGTGATATTTCAAAAAACTTAAATTAAGAAAATTGTGTTTCAAGTCAAAAACTGGGGTTGGACTCTAAACAAATGGGATTTTACTGGAGTAATTTTACAAAGTTGAATTTTTTTTCCCTTTCTATGAGTTTTACTGAGACCAAATTGTTGACTTACCATTCTGCTAAAATTTTCATCTGTGATATTGTATCACATCGTTAGGTTTTTTCAGTTCTTCGATCATTTTGCAACCTATCATTTACGATCGCTTAACGATAATCTCCCGCGTTTTATTTCTACAACTTTTTAAATTCACTTCGGAACACCTTCCCTTTTGAATCTTTTTACTGCCCTTAATTTTCCGCAAAGTTACATGTATCATTTATGCATTTTCGGTAAAATTAACGCGTTTTCGAATCGCGATTTTCCTAATTCCCTTTTTTTCAAAATCTCGGTTTTTTGCATTTCGCCATCTTTAGCCATATTGAACGACGCTCCCCAAATTCTTTCCATCTTCCCGCCTTGGTTTTCGATTACCGCCGGGTCACTCTTTGAACCCGCGCTTTTTCTCATTGGCCAAAACTTCCCCACGCGCCCTCCGAGGGGCATTGAACTCAAACCGACGCTTTTCTGCGATTGGCTCGCTCAAGGTCAAGCGCCAGCACTAGGCGTTTGGAGCGCGGGAATTCTCGACAGACGCCCCCGCAGAGCCGGACGAGAGGAACCGCAGCTCGGAGGAGAAGAAAAAAAGGAGGATCGAAGTTTGTCAGGAGACGAGCAATGGCGTTCTATCGGACCAGGGACGGCTGGGCAGTGAAGGCCCCAACTTAAGGATGGATAAAATATAATTATGGACCTAGGTCCTCAATTTAAACCGCATAGCATCCTTTTATTTTCCTTACCGGCCGGCTGCTCCATGCTAGAATAAGATGACTTTGCCGCGAAGGCTTTCCCGTTTTGTCATGTCCCAAAGCTGCGCCCTTTTTTTTCCCTTGCGAGTGGCTCATCAGAATGAACTTTCGTCACCACCTTACACGTCCATCGCGTTATGAGGATCTTTTTTTTGCGCATCTCAACCAGCATCTCAAGGAGCACGTCTTCTGTGCAATTAGTCCTAAAGCTCGACTGGCAACGAACACCGATATAGTCTTTTTCGCCCAAAAATAGTTTTTCGAGATGCTCCAGCTCCGAGTTATACTTTCAAGTAAATAATGCTTCCTGAACTTTTTTGTATGCATCACTCATCTCAGCCTTTTTAGTAATGAACAAGAGTTATACTTTCAAGTAAATAATGCTTCCTGAACTTTTTTGTATGCATCACTCATCTCAGCCTTTTTAGTAATGAACAAGAGTTATACTTTCAAGTAAATAATGCTTCCTGAACTCTTTTTGTATGCATCCCTCATCTCTGTTTTTTAGTAATGAACAAGAGTTATACTTTCAAGTAAATAATGCTTCCTGAACTTTTTTTGTATGCATCACTCATCTCAGCGTTTTAGTAATGGACAATAATTATACTTTCGAGTAAATAATGCTTCCAGAACTTTTTTTGTATGCATCATCCATCTCAGCGTTTTAGTAATGGACAATAGTTATAACATGTAAGCTCGAGAAGTGTAAACCTTCAAATATTTTTTATAATTCCGTACGGAGAGATCTCTTGCAGTACAAAATAAATGAATGTGTGGAGTTATGCTGAAAAGTGAATAATAAAAGATGTTACATTTAAGATAGTGAGTGTTTTATGAAGTTGTCAACATGCATACTTTATAAATGGGTAAGTCAACTTTATTCTAAACCTTTTTTTTGCGACTATTTTGGATTTTCAAAACATGAAGAGCACCCAGGGCTGTCGCAGGTCTGGCGTTTTTTTTGCGGTAATTTTTTTCCTTTGCTTTATTACTTCCACTTACGATTCGGCCTTTAACTTAATTTAACTCTTTTGAATTTTAAGGGAATATTTTCCCATTAATTTTTAACTTTGCCTTTTTTTTATTTCTTTTAACTTAACAAACTTAATGCAACTAATTGCATCTCAAAATGATGCGCTTCACGTCACATCATCAAATTGGAGTTTGAAAATAATATATATTTCATTATTAGGTAAAGGAAAGACCATAGAACATCTTTGGGTTTGTGGATTGGCAGTTTCAGACACTTCCACAAATTTTTGTTGCCATTTTTCTGCTTTTATGCTGCCACGACTGCTTCAATGCATATCTTTTTAAAATAGGACGGAAGGTCTACTGGCCTGCAGTCGATGTAGAGCGTCAATGAACAGTTACATTTAGACATGTACTTTCCCTTTAAAAATATTAATTCTATTGTCCAAAAGTATTGAGAAGCCAGAAAGAAAATTACTAAGTGTTTATTCCTAGCATTTGTATAAATAAGTACTTCATCTGAAATTCTTTTTGATACTGCATTACTTCTGGCTAACTGTCTATTGCTACTGATAGATAACCAACAGGGGAAGTCTCTTATTTTTGAGATAGTACAGTTTTTTTTTTTTTTTTGCGTAAATATGTGAGCATCTGTAAACTCTTATAAAACTGCATCAGAGTTCTTTTTGATGTGCCACTTTCAAGGGAAGTAGGTTTATATTTTGATAATAAAAGGTATGTGATTTGATATTCCATAGATGTTTAATTATGGGGTATTTATTATCTTAGCTATGCTTGTAATCGCAAATTTAATACTGCCGATGTTCACACAATGATTGTCAGATACATATTTACCAAAAGTAGACAATTTTTAAAATTTTAAGTGTTTCAGGAGTGTTACTTTATTTATTATGACAAGTCTTGAGTAACAAATAAAATTATGTTTTAAAATTAAAAAAAAAAAACTTTGACTAATATGTTGTGAATTTGTTGTAAACTTGAGAGTAATTTTAATTAGTTTAAGAGAAAAATATTTGAATAAATAGTTCATTGAGTCTAAATCAAAAGTAGTTGATTACAAGTTTCAACTAGTTTCAGTTCTCTAATCCTGAGCACTGGTACTGTAGGAATGATGTAATTTTGAAATTAGGTTGCATTTTATATGAAATTTCTTTCCATTCAGTATATTGATGTGTATAGTTGTTAAGAATTGTAAAAAATTAATATTTTGCATTTTCCTTTTAGGAAGGAGAGGACATTGGGCAAATGGTTGTCCTGAGTTTTAAAATCTCATGCCAAATGTTTCATTTATTATACAATGTAAAATCTATATAAATGTTGAAAAATATGTTTTTTTTCTTTCACCACCTCTTGTACATTTCATTTTTCGAATATTTTTGAAGTAAAACTCATATTTGTGTTCAAATAAAATATTTTACTACATTTTTTGAATTTGTACTTGTTGTTTAAAAAAAAATCTTATTTTCAAAATAATCACCTTTTTAACACTTTTATACAACATAATTATCTTATCTGATCGTCCAAGAGGTGTCCTGATTTTATATCCAACTCTAGCTCATCAGAGCTTTCTGGGCAACTACTCTTTAAAATGCTATGCATTACATTTTGTAATGGAAACTGAGAAGAACTGTTATATTTGCATAAAGAATGCAGAGCAGAAGGTTGGGTCCAATCTTGATCATTGCCAGTTTTCTGCCAATCAGAGGTGCTCAAAAATAGCTAAGCCATGAAATTCAATATCCTTTTACTGAGTTCTTGGTAGAAGTTGTTTTAAATTTGCAGTGGCTGCCACTTATACGAATCTTATAGCAAAACTGCTGTAGTTGTTACATTTTATTTTTGGATTATAATTTGGTAAACTTTTTTTTTAAAGTAGTGTAGTGAGTATGCGATACACAAAAAAAAGTAGTTTACTGAATTATGGCTACTACTTTTAAAGTATTTATTAATTTTCTAACACTTTAATTAAATATTTGCTGCTAAAAAAGTATTAAAAAGAAGTTTGAAAGAGAAAAATAGTAAAAAAAGACTTAGAATGTAAATTTGTCTCCAAAAAGAGCATGAATAGATAATGCTGAAACAATATAATAAATCAGCTCATTTAAACTTGGGAAATTATCAAAATTTCTAAGTTCAATTGAGTTTATTTATTAGTCTAAGCCATTTTTCCTTTTTTAAAAATATTAAACTTTTTTTTAACAAGAGCGCAAATTTAATATTCTAACTGAATTCATTTCCTATTACGAGTTAAATACTGCCTACATTATTGGAGTATGGAATAAAATAAGTATCAAATATCTTGATTTCAACATTTAAAAATTACAGTTAATTTTAATATCGTTATCAGTTAATTTTAAAGCTACTACTTGAATTCAAGCTAACAATTTGATAGAATAGGCAGGATATAGCTTTACACACATAGCTTTTACAATATCGCAGATATATCTTTTAACCGTACACTGCATGATTTTTTTTCTTCGAAAGAACTATCTATATTTTTCAATGTAATAAGAAAACATTGGAAAACATTTTTAACCCTACACTGCATAGCGTTGCCAATTGGCTACATGGAATATTTTTCCTTATGGCCATGCATAAGGAAACTCAAGTATAAAAAGAAAGTATTAGGTATCTTTAAAGTAAATATAACCATCTATCCTTAAAATTAATTCTTTAAAAATGTGTTCCAATGTGTTCTTATAACATTAAAAATCATATATGAGCGATTCCATACCAAATCACCGAATGGGGGTCGCACGACCGACTCGGATTTTTTTTTAATTTGGTACACAGATTGATGGTATAGAGGTATGAAAAAGCCCAAAAGGAAAGTTACCTGCTCCACTTATTTTCTGAGATACATGCCCTCAAAGTTTGTCCGCCACGTCAAAATACTAAAAAAGTGATGTTATTTAATAATTTTTTATAAAAAATCGTACTCATGCAAAATAAAAGTGTTAGATATCTATGGAAACTAGTTACTCCAGGCATTCTGAAAAAAAAAATACTAGAACGTTCATAATGAAAATTGCCAAGGTACAGGGCTCTTTGAAGTTGTCACCACAAAAACTTGATTTTGCAGATTTTGTTAAAATTCAGGCATTTATTACAAAAAAAGGCAAACAAAACCAAAGGTTTTCTCACTTTCTGGTAGTGTACAGGTCCTCCCTGTAAATTGCTACGCAATAAATTTTTTGGGTTTCTCACTCCTTCTTGGAAATATTTTAGCTTAAAAATAAGCCATAAGGCAAAAAATGCGTTTTTGGCCATCTTGGCAGCCATTTTTCTCATAAAGGGGGAGCAGTAGAAACTTTATTTTTTTTTAAAAAAAGCCACTGATATGTTAGCTATTCACAGGAAAAGAGTTTACTTTTGGTTATTTCTCCCATTAAGAGATATCCTGCTAACAGTATATGCATGGTTTTCGCGACGACCATATGCTTTTGTTCCCCCTCTCATGGTCTTAAAATTAATTAAACCAAAAAATAATTATATATTTATTATTAGCTGTATTATCTACCCGATATGTCATGAAATTTAATTTATTAAATCATTGAACAATAAGATAATTGATGAAAACAAGAAAAAGTATTTATCTGATGCCTGAGCATTATGCATTCATAATTATAAAGCACTAAATACTTTCTTGAGAAATTAATTAACATAAATGAGCTCTAAATAGTTATATTATAAGCAATACCCAATCTTGTGATTGGGATACTCCTGTTTTTAATTGAAGAATTTCTCGAATATCACATGAATATCAGGAAAATAAATGAGGTCTTTTCGTTTGATGTAGGATACTTTATGACAAATTTCATTTGATGGGCTGCTAACTGAGCATGGTGATAAAGAGCTATTAATTTCAGCATCGAATTCCATTTTACCTTATTAACAGTTAAATATTTACAAAATAATTAAATAAATAATTTAATATAAAGATATGCTTGAAGAATTAAAATTAGTGCAACTAATTTATTCCCATACTGATCTTTATAAAACTGACATGTGCTGAGCACTGATAAGAACTGACAAGAATAAGTTTACTCACTAAAATACTAGTTCACAGATACTATAAAGCGTACATTCTATTTTCTACAAAATAATACTGCAACAAAGAACAAGGGTATAAAGGGGTAGGTACTAAAGAATTTCTTGAAAAATCAATTAAAATAAAGGAACTTCGAATATTTATCTCATAGGCAATACCCAATCTTGTGATTGGATGTTCCTGATTGATGGCTATAAACAGGAGTTCTTTGATGCAGTATTATTTTGTAGAAAATATAATGTACGCTTTATAGTATCTGTGAACTAGTATTTTAGTGAGTAAACTTATTCTTGTCAGTTCTTATCAGTGCTCAACACATGTCAGTTTTGTAAAGATCAGTATGGGAATAAATTAGTTGCACTAATTTTAATTCTTCAAGCATGGCTTTATATTAAATTATTTATTTAATTAGTTTGTAAATATTTAACTGTTAATAAGGTAAAATGGAATTCGATGCTGAAATTAATAGCTCTTTATCACCATGCTCAGTTAGTAGCCCATCAAATGAAATTTGTCATAAAATATCCTACATCAAACGAAAAGACCTCATTTATTTTCCTGATATTCATGTGATATTCAAGAAATTCTTCAATTAAAAACAGGAGTATCCCAATCACAAGATTGGGTATTGCTTATAATATAAATATTTAGAGCTCATTTATGTTAATTAATTTCTCAAGAAAGTATTTAGTGCTTTATAATTATGAATGCATAATGCTCAGGCATCAGAGAAATACTTTTTCTTTTTTTCATCAGTTATCTAATTTATTGCTCAATGATTTAATAAATTAAATTTCATGACATATCGGGTAGATAACACAGCTAATAATAAATATATCATTGTTTTTTGGTTTAATTAATTTTAAGTCCATGAGAGGGGGAACAAAAGCATATGGTCGTCGCGAAAAACATGCATATACTGTCAGCAGGATATCTCTTAATGGGAGAAATAACCAAAAGTAAACTCTTTTCCTGTGAATAGCTAACATATCAGTGGCTTGTTTAAAAAAAAAATTAAAGTTTCTACTGCTCCCCCTTTATGAGAAAAATGGCTGCCAAGATGGCCAAAAACGCATTTTTTGCCTTACGGCTTATCTTTAAGCTAAAATATTTCCAAGAAGGAGTGAGAAACCCAAAAAATTTATTGCGTAGCAATTTACAGGGAGGACCTGTACACTACCAGAAAGTGAGAAAAAATTTGGTTCTGTTTTCCTTTTTTTGTAATAAATGCCTGAATTTTAGCAAAATCTGCAAAATCAAGTTTTTGTGGTGACAACTTCAAAGAGCCCTGTACCTTGGCAATTTTCATTATGAACGTTCTAGTATTTTTTTTCAGAATGCCTGGAGTAACTAGTTTCCATAGATATCTAACACTTTTATTTTGCATGAGTACGTTTTTTTATAAAAAATGATTAAATAACATCACTTTTTTAGTATTTTGACATGGCGGACAAACTTTGAGGGCATGTATCTCAGAAAATAAGTGGAGCAGGTAACTTTCCTTTTGGGTTTTTTCATACCTCTATACC
>JAXGGA010019454.1:0-20067 GCA_038373865.1 Uloborus plumipes
ATTTTCATGTAAATTACGGTTTAAAAAATGATTTATACCTGAAAATCGAACCTTATAACTTTTTAGGCTGACATCTTGAATTTTACCATTTTGATAATTTTTTTATTCGTATACTTTTCATAAATATTAATTTTCAATAGAATTATATTTTGACTAAAGAGTACAATAATTTTTAAGTGTATAAAATGTTTCATTGCCCGCACGATTCCATTAATTTGCTTCGTACCTTTTACAGCAGCCATATTGGATTTCGCCATTTTGACAAAAATGCTCAAGGTTTAGCGTCTGGCACTCAACGGATTCGGAATCAGCAGGTCAAATTCATATAGAAACCACCAAAAAAGGTCATATATGTAAAAATTTTAGGTTTGATGACATTTCAATGGACACTAGCCTGGACTACTGGCAGCCGAGGTTCCAGATTAAAAACTGAAATGGTGCCTCGGTGAAAACTCGAACCCGCGACGGGTTCGAGTCCTGCCTTGCCCATGGGTGCTATTTCATGCCTTAAATCTGTCCTGTGCTTATCAGGAGGCAAGGCGAATAGTACGCAGTTCTCATGTATGTTGAAGCTGATGGCTTCTGTATGAAAAGAAAAAAAAACTGTAAAATGCACAGTAAAATCGCTACTTTTACGGAAACAAATTTGGTAAAAAGTTGCCATTTTTAATCTTTTATGTGCTTTATTTATTGGAATATTCCAAATTCAGGTGTTTATCCTATTTTCATCCATAACTGTCTTGATACTTGGAACTTTACTTGTGTGTTTATTTTGTCAACCTATCAATAAAGTAAACATGAGAACCTTATGAGCTTGCTGAGAATTTGAAGAGATACCGGAAAAACGGGGATTATTTTTGGCAACAAATGTTTGGCTCCAAACTCTACAAAATTCAAATAAATGCTGCCAAACTTGACGAAATTTTGAATTTAGCATGTAGCTGAAGGATTTCAAACCTAACTAATAACTCGAAACTAAAAGAAAATCGATTCTCTTCTTCTGTCTTTTTATGCCTCTTTTTTAAGAAATATTTATTTCCCGCTTATAAACTACATGCCCTTTTATCTCATTATAATCCTATTTGGTGCAGTTCTTCATGAATAAAGAATTTTGTTTCTATAATTACAATGACTTATGCAACCGGCATTCCATATTTGTATTTTATCCAGTGGCTTTCAATTTATAAAAATATGTCTGTTGAAGTTCATTTATTTAATTTTATTTCAATTTTTAGCAACAATAAAAGCTGATTGATGTTACGTTTAAAACATGAAACGATTTTGCTCGCTAAAATAAAGTTTTAAATTCGTAAGAAAAGTCTTCAAGTACACAAGGGTCTTTATTATTTAGATTATTACAACTTTGCTTTTGTGATCTTAAAACGATAAATCAAAATATGCGTACATTTTTAAAATAAAAATATATATAAGAAACAGTCACGCATTAAAGAAAGGAAAACGTATTTTTCAACAATTTTATACTTTTTAAGCAATTTAAACAGGGAAAAGGGATTTCAATATAAAAGCAGTTTTGCTGAAATTGAAATGTGAATAGAAATGTTTCCTGATTCAATAGCTTATTATTAGCAGCAGCGATTTCTCAATAACATATTATTAGCGATCGAGAGAGCTCGAGCTGGTTACTTGTTCTAGTCCAAACAATCATCCAATTGTACTTTTGTTTTCACTGCTCTTTCAGCTCTTGTAGCACATTGAAATGAAATGTCTGGTAAATTGATAAATTTGTAAATAACTCCGAAACTGTATCATTAGTATTGTCTGATACGAGAAAAATTGAGGGCTTATTGAATTTTCTTCATAGAATCAAGTTAAATTTGCGATGAAATTGCAATTGCTGCTGAGAAAATTCATTTTTTCGCTGCTGAGATTTTAAAGCAGCACAGCTTCAGGCTTCTTTTTAATAAACCGTATGCTACGCAATTTAAGTTTCCCCATTGAGCATAAAGAACAGGAATATTTAGAAATAATTGTTAATAATAGCTATATACCCGTTATATTTTGATATGGTACTTTCTTCTACTTACTGTGAAGAACTTTTTTGATTCTTCAATATCGTGTAATGATACTTTGAATAATATCAGATATGCAACACATTCAGCTATTTATTGTATTTCAGAATATTTTGCCGTCGATATTTTAATTGGAATTTTCTTGCAAAGTATTTTCTCACAACGCAACACATTTTAAAATATTACTCAAGCAAGTTTTTTTTTATTTATTAGTGAGCCGGAAAGTAATGATGTCGTACTTTTTTTTTCAAACAAATACAATAAAAATAAGCTTTTATTTTTAATTATTGTTACAACTACTAAGGATGCACCAATACGAAAATTAGCCGATTACCGATTAATCGGCTGTTAATAATCGCCGAGCTAAATAATGATCCTGAAGATTATTTTTAACACTATCAATTTCATCAGCACTCCCACTCCCCTTTCTTTTACAGTCCTGATTTTATAAAAAGTTTCTAATTTTTTTCTGAGAGAAGATTTATACCTTATTTTCATAAAAAAATTATAAAATTTCATCCATTGTCGTTGAACCAACTTTCATATTATTATACTAGTTAAGGATTCTGGGCTGTTGTGCCGTGGTCTGAATGGCTTTAATCCATACGTTTCGATCGCAACTGCGGCGGTCATCTTCAGTGGGTGTCGTTGATTAATTTAATTAAAATAAATCAACGACGTTAATTAATTAAATTGCTCATTTTACAGTACTAAGCTGTAAAATTGCTTATTTCAGTTTATTGCTTACTTCATTTTACAGTTTTAAACTGGAACCACTGCTTCCAGTATTATACTGTTGTTTTTACAGTATAATACAGCTAAACTTTACAGCAATAAACTAAAATTTCTAACTGTAGGGTAAGAAAACTGTAAAATTGCTAGTTGTAGTTTAATATTGCGTATTTTACAGTTTAAAATTGGAACCTCGGCTGCCAGTATTTTATTACAGTTAAAACAACAGGGCGATTCCACGCAAGTGTGGAAAAGCGTTGTAAAAATAAAACTACAGCAATGCGTCTGTTTTGCATATTGTTTTATTTAAAAATGTTTGAAGTTTATTATTTATACTAATATTTTGTCAAGAATGTAGTATTTTTAGTTTGGCAGCACTTTGAAGTTAGAAATGGAATATTTTACTTTTGGTAAGGCAAATGATCAATCTTTCAACGTTGGTAAGTTTCAATTTTTTGCTTTAGATAACTGTTTTAAAGGAAGAATATTGAGTATTACACTTTAATTCAATATTGTGAATTGCTTAAACGAATGTTTTCACTTAAATTATGTGATTTATATAAACTTCAAAAATGCACTGTTCTATGTAACGTAAGTTACCAAAAACATATTAAAGTTCATGATTTGCATAAAGAAAGGGCAATGCAATGTTAACAATGCTATATTTTCTATCTTATAAATGTGTATTAAGCAAATAGTTAAAGTTTTTTTTTAAAATATAGTTTATTTAATTTTTTGTGCTACAATCAAAATGTGAAACGTAAGTTACCGAAATATGCAGGTAATGTAAGTTACCTAAGTAGGACTTAAATACTTGCGTTTATAAAGAAAGTAAATTGTAAAATAAACCTATGTGGTTAGTAGAAGTAATTTATTCAAGAATTCCTTTAAATGTATTTACTTAATTTAAATTAATCATATTTCTTAAAATATCTCTATTTGTTAATAAGATTACAATACACCTCTATTATAAATTACATGTTTCTTTTTGGTTTTTAAGATATTAATTATCTCTAAACTATATCACTGCATTCGGAATATTTAAGAGATAATTTACTAAAAATTATTCAGAAATGGACTTCTGTTATGCTTTAAAGTTTTGAAATATGTTTTGGAAAAAACAAATATAAAAATATTTTATCTCTTACAGGTGAAATATATTTTATTCTGCATTAAAATGCCACTGAACTCTGCAGAAAGATGCGCTGTAAAAGGGGTATGTGAAAAGTCATGTGGATATTACAGATTCGAAAATAAAAGTCACTCTTGATGGTACTAAAATATGTCAGAAAAAGCAAAATTTATCAAAACTGTTTTCTGAAGATCCGCACATTGACAATCAACATTTGAGAACTAGAAATGGACAAACTGTGGGGTTTCGTTTAGTTAAGTATTTCAAGGAACAAGAAGAAAAAACAGAGATAAAAGCCGGTGAATGGTGTGTGATGAAGTACGAAAATACATTGTATCCTTTAGTTGTGACAATTATTGAAGAAAACGAGTTTAAAGTAAAAGTAATGGCTGCTGTTGGAACCTATTTTTTTGGCCCAGAAACAACAGATGAAATTTATTATGAGAAAACGTGATTCGAAAAATTGAACCTACCTGAACTTGTTAATAACAGTGACCAGTTTGCATTTAAAAGTTTTATGTTATGTAATATTTTCGATTGTTCATTGAATTTGGTATTAAATTTCTATAAATTCAATTCATAATTGTTAATTTTCAATATTTTGATCTAAACTAAGCTGTAATTTACATTCATTAATTTTTGTAATAAAGATTTGGTTGTAAGTAAATTTTGTAACGTAAGTTACTGTAACGTAAGTTACCCAGTCAAAAATTCCCATAATTCCCAATTTTTGAAATAAATTTTTTAATTAATGAAATTCAATTCCTGAGCATTATAAGGAACTGATAAATTATACTTCAAACAAGAAAACAGCTGTAATAGAGCAGAAATTTGCCTTAGGACCAATTTTCATATTATGTCATTCCCTTTTTGTGTAACGTAAGTTACTGCCTTAATTCTCACTGCTAAATTTTGAAAAAAACTAATGCATCGAAAATTTTTGCACTTTAATTTTGCTTTTGACTGTCGTTTTCATAGAAAACTTTTATTCAAGGTTTGTATGACAATATTTGTCTGTACTGAGGTGCTAAATGCCTAAGCGTTGGTCAAAATGTAACGAAAGTTACCGTGGAATTGTCCAACAGTTCATTTTTTGCAGTCTGAGCGCATGTAAAGTTTCCATTTGTCTCCAGAATAAAAAGAATGACTTTATTTCGTTAATTAAAATATACACCCATAATCTTACCTAGACTCCAAGCATATTTTATGAAGCTATGAGAAAATCCTGAAGTAGTGACGACTACTTTCAGTCAAAACTTCCTTTACCAAAGACACATTCATCTCGTTAAAACACGCTTAAAATCATTCGAAACCACAACAGCTAAGTCTTTTGAAGTTAAAAACAGACAAAATAATCACTTGCAACATCCTTTCCGAAATAAATTGACTATAAAAAAGACAATGAATAAAGTATCAGTTCCATGACATTGTAAAGCAAATCAAAGCAAAATTTTTAATTGAAACTGAGAAAATAAAGGCAGACGATTTTTATGGAACAGTGAAAATATTTCAATTTAACCCTTTATGCCCCGACGGGACTCAGAAGTACCGCTTATATTAATTTAGTATTATGAATCCAAAATGGCTGTAATCATGCTGAAGCTTTTAAGTACCTCTCTTTCTACTTTGCTGAAAGGCCGACAGATGGTACCTGCGATCGGAAACAGTTTTCTTGGGCGCCCTAAAGCGTAGGGGGCCTTAGACACCCAACATTTTCAAATTTGTTTATAAATATGTATTTTGATGCATTTTCTACAAAAAAAACAAAAATATATAAAAAGTCATTAATAACTTAATTTGGGACGTAAAGGGTTAATTCATTTTCAATAAGACAGCAGGGCTTGGTACGCTGAAAGAAAAAGTAAAAAAAAAATATATATATATAAAGCGAAACATTCGAAGGAGCTAAAAGACATTATCGTGGTAACAAACCAAAAGTTAATTTCCGTTGAGAAAATAAATTCAATTCCGCCAGAATTTTTGATTTTTTTCTCCAGCTTAACCATTTTAGAATCGTTTAACTTGCTCAAGGTAAGCGCTGAATTCCGGGATTCTAAAAACAATTATTACAGCACTTCTAATGTTCGTAGAAATTTCGAACTGATATCATTTTTAGCAGAAAATTCCACGATTTCGAAAGACATAAAATTTAAAAATGTATATGAAATATTCTATCTTTGAAAGATCGGTAAAAGTATCATAACCATAACAGTTGAGTCACAAGCAGCCAATGAAATGCTACACTGCCAAAAAATAAAATGTTGTTTTTACAGTATAATACATATCATTGTATAGTAATAAACTGTAAAATTCCTAATTTTACAGTAATAAGTTGTAAAATTGCTAATTTTATAGTAATAAATAGTAAAATTTCTAGTTTCACAGTTTATTACAGTGCAGTTTACAGTTTTAAACTGGAACCTCTGCTGCCAGTATTATGCTATTACTTTTTCAGTATAATACAGCTAATTTTGTGGTAATGAACTGTAAAATATCTAGTTTTAGAGTAATAAACTGTAAAAAGGCTAGTTTTTTGGGAATAAGCTGTAAAACTTCTAATTTTAGCTTACTACTGTGTATGTTACAGTTTTCAACTGTAAACCTCAATTTCCGGTATTATACTGTTAAAACAACATTTTATTTTTTGTAGTGAGAAGCCAACTGCATTGCTCTGACAAGCATTGCAGACTCACCCAATCCTAAAATCTCTGAAGAGACACAAGTTTTAATTATTTATTATAAAAACAGAGTTAAATTAAACTGTCTCCAAATTTTTAAATCTAATTATACATTAAAATTATATTTATAAAACGTTTGTGACACTAATTAGATAAATCCTTCGATCAAAAGAAGTTGTGAGAATAGTTTTCTAAACATTCAATCGCAAACAATTTCAACAAAAGAACAACCAATTCATAAGTGACATGTTATTAAAAAGTAAGAACATTAATTAGTTCTCTTAACTCATTTAAGAAAATTCATACTACAAATGTAGTTTTCAATTCGTTCATAATTCTTTTCGCGACCAAAGAAATATAATTATTAATGACTTTATGACTCACGTCAAAGCTACTTTAATGCAAACTGCATTAGTTTTGTCTATTTTCGGAAGGAAAAAAGAAAACCTTTTTCGAAAGAGCTTATTTTTAAACTGCTCTTTTTACATTTTAAAGGATTAAAATATTTTCACAGAATACAAGAATTTTTCCCCTGTCAACAAAGCATTATTTTCACTATGAAAGAAATTGGTATTTTCAGAGGTATAATTTTAATTAATTACTTAGAACACTCAAAAGTTTACTATTAATGCCACTATTTTGTGGCTGTCAGCCGATTGCCGCTTTGCATTTTTTAAACATTTTTCTCTTTCTGGATCAAAAAGGTTCTTATGATTGTAAAATTAAGCTTTCAGTCATTATTTTGCATTTTAAATGTGTTGTAAAAACATTTATACTTTGTTGCAATTGAATTATTTTTTTCATGTTTAAAACTTGTTACTCGAACGCTAGTATAAAACGAATGCAATGATTCAGAACAGTCTTATAACATCTTCGAATTTCTCATAAATAATAATAAAAAAAACTTTATATGAGAGGGTTTTTGGGAAAATATATACTTCTGTTATATATGATTCTGTTATTACTATATGTTTTTATTGCGTGTTTTCTTCTTATTAAACATAGACTGAAGAGCGCATGACATTTAGAAGTCTATTATTAATATTTGTTCAATTTTGGAGCCATCGTTCGAAAAATGTTACGACAATTCAATATGACACCATGTGTCAAGAAATAAAAACTTATTCATATGAATAAAATAAAGGTCGTTGCATTACAATTATTTTTGTCGAAATAGTTTTGAAGCGTTTCACTAAACCATTACATTAACTTCTACTTCCTAACTAAATTTAAATGGCCCAAATCTCGAGTCATGGTATTGCAAGGAACAGTTAAAACAATGCACGTCTTTGTAAAACATTATTCACTTCATTTTTTTTGGCGGGGGGATCGTAATAAATGCTAATTTCACTGAAATATTTTTTTTCAGAAGTATGACTCATAAAATTAAATTTAAAAATGCCTTATTATTGGTGTTACTATTTAAAGTAAATTTTTCTTAGAGTACTTTTCTCTAGCTTAAGTTGGCAATGACTTTCTTCTTTGAAGTTAGTTTCAGAAAGGTCTGCTTTTATAAGTAAATTGAAGTTTATTTTGTAATTACGTTTAAGATTGATGAGTTTATTTGAACGAATTTTATATTTCGTAATTGATTTTGCATTTCAGTCATTTCTCATGGTCTAACATTTTTAAAGTTGGCAGTTTTTTTTCTATGTTAAAAATAGCATCGGAAAAAATATTGAAAGATTTGGAAAAATACTTCAAATTTGCAGTAAAGCAAAATGTTCTTTTAATGTGCCTGAAGGAAAAATGCCTGAAGAAAAAAAAATTGTAATGTCTGTATATATATATATATATTGTTCATTTTCTCAACTGACAGTTTTAAGCAATCACTTCTCTCATCCCTTCGTCTCTCTTTTCCGATTTTCTTTTTTTTTCTTTTTGCCTTAAAAACTTCCTCCACACTATCTTTTTCAACAGATTTTCGTTTATTTTTTTGAAATACTTTGAAGTATGTATACACTAGTTCCTGCGGGAAAAATAAAGTGTTTATGTCTTAGAAACGGACAAGATATTTACAGCTAGGAAAAAAAACTCCGAAAATATCACTTAAAATAAATGGATAAACTTAATTTTTCTATGATTTATTTATTCAAATAAACTTTAAGTAAATATAAAAACGAGATTTAATGGCTATAGGAAAGTTACGCTCTACAGTATATGTAAAAATAGTAATAAATTTTATTTACATCAAAAAATAGCAACTTTTCGGAGAAAGTCTTACATTTTGGTTTTAAAATAATTCATTTCATAAATGATTAGATAATAATGAAATTAGATGATTTACAAATATAATTTGAAATTTATTTCTTTATGCTCTTTGAATTTTAGTATCTTACAATTATTAAACAATGAGTTTGTAAGTGCACTCTTAATTTTACTAAAAATGTAAAACAAATTGGCGTTTGTAAATACATTTTTTTCAACACATATTTATTTTTTTAACAAATATCAATACTTTTAAAATGTTTTCAATTTACTTTTTTGATAAACATAGATAAATTTGATTTAAATCATATTTATATAAAAGTTGTCATAAGTAGAAGTTTTATTTACTTATAATTATGTATATAGTTTTGTATGAAAATTCTTCTTCTTTCTTTAGTCTCTAAGCTCCTAGTGGCGCATGAGGCCGCTAGCGTGGCTTTCCAACCTGTACGGTTCAGTGCATCTTCCCTAGCTCGCCCCCAGCTTGGCCAGCCAAAGGTATTTCGTTCTTGAATGGTCATCTGGCGCCAGGTAAGTTTTGAACAGCCTCGTTTTCTTTTGCCATTAGGGTTCCATGTGAGAGCAGTACTTATTGGGTCTATTGCTTTCATTCTGAGAACATGTTCTATCCAAGTCCATCTTTGCTTACGCTCGGTCATGCGGGGGCCCGCTCCGCGGACCCCCGGATGATGGAACCTAAGGCTCTACGCTAAGAGGTGGGGCGTGGAGGAGAAAAGTCCATCTTTGCTTTTTCACCTGTGTAGAATCACCTGTGTTGCATGAAAATAGCGACTTCCAAACCAATTGCCAGTACAATCAAAATGAATTAAAAAAACCCATTTGCTTTTTTGAGATTAAAATAGTAATCGGATTCAGATTTCAGCATTTGATGTGCATTTTTACTATGCAAAGGAAGCGAAAAAAGAACATTAATTTTGCGCATTTTGTTTTCTTTCAATCCAGAAAGGAAATGATATTAATTCCTCAATTTTTGTGTGACTCTACTTTTTTAAATAAGAATCTAGGTTTTTTAAAATCCTATTAAAGAGTAACAATTTTTATTTCTTAAGTAATACTAAAGTTATAAAAGTAAATTGCAGAAAATTTTGCTTACAGTTTGTGGTTTAGTCGTTTCAAGAAATAATATTTATGATGCTTTTTTAAAAATCATTTTAATATCAAGGTTTTTTTTGGTTACTAACATATTGTTACTCTCGGAGTTCACGCGAAACAGTTTTTAAACTTATATTGACATTAGTTGGAAGCTTAGAACTTGATACATTTCCAGTGGCTGGATTAGATATGGAAGACTAGTTGGAACCCTGTTATTTTTATTCTATTCAAGATATTTTTGTAAAATACTGTTTTACATTTATGGTTGGTTGGTTATATTGGGTTTTTTGGTTTAAAGCCTTAATAGACTATACTGCGGCAAACGGTTGTTAATAAATCGAAAAAGGTGCCAAAAATGAAGTGATTCAAACATTCAAGGGACATAAAGCTATTGGAATTTTGAATAGTTCATCGAAAAAAATGCACGAGCGAAGCTGTAAATTTTGAATTATGAACCGAAATAATTTACTGAGAAGTAGTTTTGAGCAACACAAAAACAATCATAATAAAACAAAGACGAGACAAAAACAAGGACATACGAACGAGCTCTAAATTAAAGACAGAAGGGCAATTCCATGTCATATCAATCACCTTCTGTTATTGAAGTAACATGTGTTGCATGTAGGAAACGGTTTGCCGCAATAAATTTATTTATTTATGTGTAAACCTAGTATAACCGATACAGGGCCGGTTTATTATAACTTGCGCACCAGGGTGGAGAGAAAAAATGAATTTTTGATTTTCGTAAACGGGTACCTTTCATTTATTGTTAATGAGGATAAGTAACAATTCTGTAAAATATTTCACTTTTGCAACGTCATCTTTAGTCTGCGCATTTGGCCAAAAGTTTGAAATTTTTGATTTTTTTTAGATTTTTCAAATTTTTTTAAAAAATATGACAAATGATAAAACTAGTGAAGGGTGGTTATTAAATGGAAGAAAAAGGTTTGAAATATACAAGGAATTTTGTTAAACCATTTTAGATTATGATTTCAGTTCGTGCCTTACGCTCAAAGTTCATCAGATTTCCCAAAATTTCTGATATTTTTAACATTTTTTAACTCAGTATTTCCTCTCAATATTCATTTGAAGTGTCATCAAACATGTTTTTATTCATTTTGTTATTACTTTGAACTGTGCAACTCTTCGCTAGCTCATGTGGAACTGCCCAGGCCTCACCACGAGGAGGTGACCAAACTTCGAGTCTTACACGTGAGCCCTTTCTTCCAACATATGCGAGCACGAAATAACATTTCTTAGATACGTTTTTAACAGAAAAATTGTTCTTTTGTCTCGTAAATTGATCAAATATTTCTATTAGATATCCTCGTTTTTACTAAACTTTTTCTTTTCCTGTGATTATATATCAATTTTGAAGAGCTTGTGACCTATTTGACAGCTCTTTCAACTGATTGAGTCTTGAATAGAAGTTTAAAAAGAGCTTATTCAGAAATCATATTTAAATTCTCAGCTTCCATAATCTTTGCAAATATTGTGTTGCTAAATTACCTGTAAAAGGTGAATCTGTAATTTCCACATCATGACAAGAAATCATATCGATGTATACTGACTTTTGCTTTATGTATGTAATGTATGAAAATAGATTTTTATCTACTTTTGGGATCTGAAGCGTTTTCACTTGTTTGCTTGTTTGTTTTCTAGATTGAGCGTTGATAATACGATTTAAAACAAGTTTCTTTATATGCTCTCTCTTATGAACTAACTAGATTATTTCCCGGTGTTGCCCGGGTGCTTATTAATACAACATAGCTCTAAAAATATTTGAATGCATTCTATCCACGTGGAAATATAAAAACTTATTTCATGCTAAAATGAAATAGTTGAGCCTTAAATTGATAATTCATTGTTAATCGTAATCTTTGTCGGAAAATACTCCTATTTAAATGTGTTATATTTTATCAATTTGTATGCTTAAAGTCTTATCTCTATTACTCTATCTATTCAAAATTGAAAGAAAATGGCCATTTTGAGACAAAAGATTTGAATTTTGAGCTTTTTGGATTTTTTTTAAATTTCAAAACCCCGCCTATGTGAATTCTAATGCATCAAGGAACCTCTGTGCCAAGTTTGTTGAAAATCCGACGAAAACTGTGGATTTGTATAAGGAACAAACATACATACATCCATTTATATATATATAGATATCGATAACAGCATATTTCTTGGGTGCAAAGTATACATTGTTTTGAATAGATGTGAATACAATTTTCTGCTTTTTCCTGGAGAGATAATCTTTATAATCTCACACAAATTCATAGCTAAATTAGTAACGTCTGCACTTCATCCTAAAAGAGCAAGGACACTTTTACCGCGAAAGTTATGAACTCTTTTAAAAATTATAGTCTAAAGATTATGTTTGCTGTAGTCAACATCTGGCTTGGGAAAGCTTTCTTGGACTTCTGTTTCATATTTTTTTGGATATTTTTCCAGTCAAAACTACCTTGCTCATCTCATGAAGTTACTGTTGCTCAGTACTTGAATCATTTTTATTGTCAAAATCAATCTGATCAATGACAAATTCTATAGGTTCATATTGAACTGATTTGAAAGTATAACATGTTGTTTAGCTTCGTCCAACAGGCCCAAAAATCACTTTGGTCCACTGGTAGGTCCATCTAGCTTTTGCAAAAAATGCAGCAAATTAAGTTCATTCAAATGTAATTGGCAAATGTCCCATTACAGAGGTCTACCAAGTTTTTCTTCCAGTTTCCGTATTACACCTTTGTATTTTCCTGTCTTTGTAGTGCATCCATCAAAACCAATGCAAACAATTTCCTACTCAAAGAAACAATTTATTGTTCCTAACTTGTATAAGAAATGTAAATGTGTGCTCTCATTGGTTGGAAGCAAGGGGAGCGCGGCTGGCACCCAAAGTGCGACCACTTCCTCGTGGTGAGTCCTGGGTTCAATGAGCAAGCAAAGAGTTGAATACTTCAAAGATACAACAAAATGATTAAGAAAATGGGTTGAAGGCACTTTAAGTAAATATTGAGAGGAAATAATCAATTATAAAATTTCTGCTCAATATTGAAAATATCGGAAATTTCTGAAAATTTAATGAACTTTGGGCCTAATGCGCAGACTGAAATCATAATCTAAAATGGTTTAAAAAATTTCTTGTATGTTTCAAACCTTTTTCTTTCATTTAATAACCACGCGTCACTAGTTTTATCATTTGTCATATTTATTTAAAAAATTTGAAAAATCTAAAAAAAATCAAAAATTTCAAAACTTTAGGTCAAATGCGCAGACTAAAGATGACGTCGCAAAAGTGAAATATTTTACAGAATTGTTACTTATCCTCATTCACAGTAAATGAAAGGTACCCGTTTACGAAAATCAAAAATTCATTTTTTTCGCTCCACCCTATTGCGCACTTCTGATAATTTTGATGACTTGAAATCTTTCGTCAAAGGCTGGATTGAGTGCAATTTATTTTCCAATTCTCCATTCCGCTCTCACCACAAATAGATGTTAAGATAGTCACTAATGGAATTTTTTTATGTCATCGAAAGGAACAAGGGCCATAGTAAATGAAAAATGATCAAAAAAGCTTTGTGCTGAACTATAATTGAAGTTAAAAATCAACGTAAATAAAGCACAAACCTTATTTGTGCTTTATTTACGTTGATTTTTAACTTCAATTAAGGGCCATAGTAGTTATATTCATGGACCACTAAAAGGGGGAGGTATGATTTACAGGAATTTCATTTTGATGACTGCAGTAATCATCTGGATCTTTACTCCTAATGAAATCAAAATACCTTGACTTGTTGTTCATATAGGGCCAATACGATTTGACAGTGTTTTCCCAAATTTTCAGCAATAATATTACACACCTGAATGCGCTTGTATTGCTGCTCTCATTTGCATTTTTTTCTTTCGATTTTACTCAGAACTTTCACAAATATTTACTGATATAATATCAAAGAAATTCTAGGCTCCTTTCAACTCCTTGTGTGTGTGTATCAGTTAAAAACCCATAAAAAATGTTGAACATGGTTTTTTTAAGTTTTTGTATTATAACGCAGTTTGAATGCTTGGAATAATTAGTTTATCAAACTAAAAACCAAGGCACTCCTAGATTAACAAATACAGCATACGTTCTACTAGTTTGCTAAAAACCAAATAGTCTCCAAAATAGTCTATTTCGATTTCTTTCTGCTCAGATAGTTACTTTCAAGTGACTTGGATAGATTTTTTGAATAGGTTTTTAATTTTAAAGTTCATTTATGACTAACTTTTAGTTTGCCAAAAAAAGTTTTGAATGTTTAAAGCAAAGAATTCTAAAGTTACTTTTAAGCCTAAACAACTGTGTGTCTAAAGAGGTTCATTTATCTCATATTACTTCTTGAGTGAAGGTAACTTTGGAGTTTCTAAAAATTTTAATCAATTTTCAATGATGGCTTTCTTTTTACAAGAAATAAAGAGCCGAAATAAAAGAACTACTAGTAACGTTTTTCAGGAAGAATCATTCTGAACATGCAATAAGTTGAAGCTAAAAGTTATTTTAAAAACAATTTTGGGACGTAATTGCGAAACTGCTTTCCAAGTCAATATTGACTTGCAACTCATTTAAGTTCTACGAGAATTACACTATTACGTTGACAACTCAAAGACAGTATAATACTAAACTATAATATGCAATCGGAAGAGCTTCAAATATATTTATATTAAACGGAAAAAAATCTTATCAGGCGACGAACAAATTTTTTTTTACGTTGTTTAAATGTTCCGAGCTCATTTGAGATCTATATCCAAAGAGGTAAAACATCTTAAAAACGAGCGCAATTTAAAGTAAAACCAGGTAATTTTTTTTTCCCCATGACACATTAAAGTTTTTGCACTGTAGAATTACAACTAGATTTTGAATCATGATTTTTTTTTTTAACATGTTCTTTTCGTTTTCGTTTTTTTTTTCTTTCGTCCGAATTTTTATGCTCCATAGTTGATTACTCTGTACTTTCAGAAGTTAAAACGTAGCATGAATGTCAGCCAAGCTTTTCAGAATTTTTATTTATACCAGTGTTTCCCAACCTTTTTGAGCTCATCACCTACTTCAAGACGCTGACTGACACCTATCAACCCCCTCCTTCGACTTCCCCGAAACAAACTATAAGTTGGCGCAAGTGAACATCGATATCATTAAAAAAAAAGTACCTAACTTTAATTTGAAGTAAAATGTACGCAATAAAGCAATTATAACCAATTACTTTTAAGATAAAAATTTTGATAAATAAATAATTTATTTTAATTCGTTTTCTTTCACAAAGTGTTAGCATTTAAAGGGTAACATTTAACTAAGATCATCGACGTACTTTTCAAAAAACAGAAGTACATTATAAAGCAGTGAGTAACCGCCCCTAAGCTTAGGGGTGGTTACTCACTGCTTTATACCTGAGCTCTGCCTAAAAAATTTACGAGTTGTACCGTACCAAGTGCGGTCGCTCGCTGGTGTTCTAATTTCACATTAGCTACCAGTTTTTTTCGGCTCTCTTTGCTTTATAAGAGGATTTTTGCCTCCAACTCGGCTAGTTTCGTACTCCATGCTGATGAGTGCATAATAAGCACGAAACTGCAGTCCATGGATCGAAATAGTCGAGTTGGCGGTGTATTGCAAAAGTACATTGTTTAAGAAATTATTTTCTTTTCTACACTGGAATCCGGGGCAATTAAATCATTGAAACTAAAAATTTAAAGGAAAATAAATTGAAAATCTGAAAATTCATAAAATTGACAATGAATGACAAAATACTTCCTAAGTTTTATCCGAGGTGCAAGGAGGAAGCTCTTCAAATTTAACTTGTTTCTTTCTTAACTTGAGATTAATTTTCTGAACTCTGAATAACCGGTTTCGTACATTTTTACAATTTCGGTTTTCGCTACAATTTTATTACTACTATTTTTTCTTCCAAATAACCTATCGCCCCTTAAGAATTTATCACCCATTTGAGGAGTCAAATCGCCCCTTAGGGGCGATGGCCCCAGGTTGGGAACCACTGGTTTATACTAAATATGATACATGAGGAACATTGATAAATCGCAAATTTTCAAAAATATTCCATATGCGTGAAGCAATCATCGTAAAAATTAAGGCATCGAAAAAATTATGTAGCACAAAATGGGTGCAATTATAATAAAAAAATATGCTGTTAAAAATAGCAACAATAAACAAAATAACTTAATTTTCCAGCAGACGAAACAAAAATGAAAAACACTCTAAATGATTTCATTTTGGTATAAGAAATTCTTAAGTTACATATGATTTCAAGAAAAATCATTTGTAGTTTCTTCACTAAGGATCTTGTACAGTTATTTCTAAGGTCCATTAACTGTATGACGGTACATCAAAAAGTAGATGCCATTCGACCAACTTAACGACAAATTCAGAAAACAAAAGAGCTGCAACAACTACAACAGTAAAACTTTAAACTTTAATTACTCACAATTTCGGTTTTGACTCATAACCCCTTCATCCTCCAAGCCCTTCAAATGTGAACTGCTATAAAAATGCTCTTAAATTTTCATAAACATCAATTCTTGATTCAAAAGTTAACGATTACAAGATAAATGCACGGGAACGATGAAGAATTCAAGCAGTTAACACACTACATTACATCCTAAACTGTCCACTATGTTAAATGCCAAAAAATAACACTTTAACATACTTAAAAGAGATTTAGGAATAAATAACTTTAAAGAATGGTGCCAATAAATTCATAAAAGTTTCCAATCACACCATCGTGCTCCGCATTTTTCAAACAAAAGTTTTCATCGATTTCCTTTAGGCCATCTTTTAAGACCGATAAGTTATTAAGAAATGGGGGAAAATCAAATTATCCTAGGTCAATGGCTCCAAGATTAATGGCAAAATTGTGTCGTCTTAGCACAGTACTCATCCTATTTTAAAAACATAGTAAAAGGGACGGCGAAAAGAAAGAACTGTCTTTTGAGACGCGTTCCATGTTCTCTTCTTAAATAATGTTCTATTTTTCGAAAGAAGTGAGAATCGAATAAGTTAAAAGGCCTCCTTTTTATCAGAATTTCTTGAGGCGTAACCTGTGATGCAAGAGGCATTGTTGATTGATGGTGCTTTTGTGGCTTTAGAAATGATGACTGAATCGGATGGAGTCCTTTTGTGGGTGCGGTCGCCTCAACCGGAAAAGATGGGCTAGAGGAGCTGCCTCAAATGACGTGGGCACATAAGTTGAACGAAAAATTCGCAGCTTTTAAATGAGTTTTGGACCAAGCCACTTGGAAATTTGGATTTCTGAGTTTCTTATTGTTATTTAGAAAGCTGTATGAAAAAGGGATTGTTTTTGATATTGTAAATATTTTAAATTGAGCAGTAAATTATTTTTAAAGTAAATGTTTTTTAAGACTATTAAAAAACTTTTTAAATATGTTTTATATAGGCTGTAAAAGCTTCCTCAAACGACATGAGTACATAATTTGAACGAAAAATCCGCAGCTTTTAAATGAATTTTGGACCTGGCCACTAGGAAATTTATCTTTCTTAGTTTCACATTGTTATTTAGAAAGCTGTGTAAAAGAGGCATGGTTTCTAAAATTATAACTAATTCAAATTAACTTACCCTTAAATTATTTTTTACTTAGAGGTTTTTTTAATAGTCAAGTACTTGACCATTAAAAACCGTTTTAAAATGTTTTATATAGTCTGGAAGAGCTTTCTTGAATGAGATGAGTAGATAAGTTGAACGAATAATATGCAGTTTTTAAACGAGTTTTGGACCAGGACACTTGGATGTTTGTCTTTCTGAGTTTCTTACTGTTATTTAGATAGATGTGTAAACAGGAATTGTTTTTAAAATTGCAACTATTTCAAATCTAACTTCTCTCACTTGGCAATTGAAAACCTTTTTAGTATGCTAATACATTTCATATAATCTAGAAGAGCTTCCTCAAATGACATGAAAAGTGGAACGAAAAATCTGCAGCTTTTAAATGAGTTTCGGATCAAGCCCCATGCAAATTTGTATTTCTGAGTTCCTAATAGTTTTTTAGAATGCTGAGTAAAAAAGACTTCATTTTTAAGCCGTAACAGTTTTGAATTTAACCCTTAATTACTTGGTCTTGAACAAACCTTTCACCCAAGCTCTTTGGCTTTTATTTCCTGCTTAAATCATGGGTAATGTTTAATCGCTTGAAAGAGTTTCCTCAAATGGCATGAAATTATAAGTCGATCGAAGATTCGCTAGCTTTTATATGTGTTTAGGATCAAGTCACTTTGAAATTAATAATTCTGATTCCGTAGGCCCCGCTTAAACGTATACTGTTGGTTCCAAGAAATATTATCCGATTAAGTGGAGTATTTGATTAAGCGAGGATCCTTAATACTGCGTCTATGGCATGGGAAATATTCGGTTCTAGGTTGCTTTATTCGTATAAGAGGGGTATTCGTTTATCCGGTTAAAAGGTTAAGCGGGGCCGAAAATATTCAAATTCTTATTTAGAAATCTGAGTAAAAAGTCTTTTTAAAATCTGAACTATTTTTAGTTTGACCCATAAGTAATTTACCCGTAGAAACTCTTTTAATATTTACTTTTTGGCTTTTATTTCTGGCTGAAAGCATCTACAGCCTTTAAATGTGCTTTGTCCCAAGCAACTTGGAAGTTTGTGTTTCGGTTCTTCTTATTGTTACTTAAAAAGATGAGTAAAAGTGGTTTAATTTCTAAAATAGCAACAGTTTTAAATTTAACCCATAAATACTTGACTTTGAAAAAGCCTTTTTAATATACTCTTTGACTTTTACTTCCTGTTTAAATCATGTGTAATCTCTAATGGGTTTATTTTTTTGAAAATTATTCCCGGAGAATTCGAAGCAGACGCTCTAAAGAGAACAAAACTAAACAACATGAACATGCAAAAAATTGAGAAAGGGGAATAAATACATTTATAATTTTTCATCAGCTCAATATCTGTTACCTACAACTTAAAAAAATGACTTAATGTCATTTTCAGTGTGTACTTTATAAGTAGTTGCTTATTCAATTTTTTTCTCTTAGTATTTTAGAACACCAAATGTGCAATAGTTCCAAAAGAAAACCTGCAATGTTTAAGGCTCAATCTTAAATGCTATCAGGTTTGTTTAACAACTCGATGAAAACCATAATTACTAATAACAAATACGGTATATAGGATTACATGTTAAGAATTTTGTTGAATTCAATTTTTTTTCGAGCGACACAGTGGAACCTCTTCAGTAAGTTTTGAAACTATATAATTCAATTTTTGAATATCAATTATTATAAAAATTTTCTTATTGCTTAGTTTTTAGAAAAAAAAAATCTGTATTTGTATTTGCTTTTGCATGTGTATATATATCGAGTATTCCCTTTGAGCCCCAGAGAAAACGATGAAGCAATGGGTTTGTCTTTAACTATTTTTCATCAAAATTCAAATCATACTACATTCCGAGGAATAAGTTTCATCAATAACGAAAACTGAAAATTCTTATTTCAATTTCTTCATGTTGCATTTGATATCGATTTCAGAATTCCTTTAGGGTCTATTCCTTTTTCCAGAAAGAAAGTTTCTTGTGAAATTCCGATCAGTTATTTTTGAGTTTTTTATATTTTTTTGTAGGGAATGCGTTTCAAAAGCCCTTTAAAATTTATTTTTTAAAAGCGGTATGCACGTGGCGCGGTTTTCGACATGATTTATGGCAGTTAGTGCATCAAAGTATAAACAATACTTAAAAATACGAGAAATGCACCACTTGAAACGGACTGAAGTAAATGCTTTTGCTTTTTTTTTAGCCCTAACGAATTTTAGAAAAGCAAAGTAAGTAAAAAAAAATAATAACCTACCCAAGTAGCACACTTCGTTTTTTAATGGTTGTAAAATGGTTATTAAGGTTGTAACAACCGCTTAAAAACGTTCATAAAACGTTTGAAGGTTATTTGTGCTACCTGGGTAAGTACACTGTGGTCACAAAGTCCTCCAAGTGAAACGATACCTCTGGGGGTGCTGGGCCCTAGGGTTTGCTCGACCCTAGGTTCTGGTTCAAAATTAAGAACAGAGCGCTCTTCAGGGCCCTATCCCGGTTACACCACGAAGCTGTGGTAGGTACGGGGGACCCTGGAGTGTGAAGTGAAATGGGTAAGTACACTTCAAAAATAAAACTTTGTTT